>CAUDMG010002119.1:37500-95000 GCA_958450375.1 Homarus gammarus | reverse complement strand
AGGAAGACATCTCACTAGGAACAAACACTCAAAGGTCACCCTGTGGGGGGAAGGGGTAGAAGGTTCTGGTAAACAAAAATGGAGGTCAAGACGGTGAGAGAGAGAGGGGGGATATGACTTAGTCTCTATAGTTTATTTATTTATATTTGTTTATAAAAATATCACAGTATCCGTTAAGCTGATTGGCTGCTAAGAGACAGGTACAGGTACAAGACAGGTACAGGTACAAGACAGGTACAGGTACAAGACAGGTACAGGTACAAGACAGGTACAGGTACAAGACAGGTACAGGTACAAGACAGGTACAGGTACAAGACAGGTACAGGTACAAGACAGGTACAGGTACAAGACAGGTACAGGTACAGACAGGTACAGGTACAAGACAGGTACAGGTACAAGACAGGTACAGGTACAAGACAGGTACAGGTACAAGACAGGTACAGGTACAAGACAGGTGCAGGTACAAGACAGGTACAGGTACAAGACAGGTACAGGTACAAGACAGGTGCAGGTACAAGACAGGTGCAGGTACAAGACAGGTACAGGTACAAGACAGGTGCAGGTACAAGACAGGTGCAGGTACAAGACAGGTGCAGGTACAAGACAGGTACAGGTACAAGACAGGTACAGGTACAAGACAGGTACAGGTACAAGACAGGTACAGGTACAAGACAGGTACAGGTACAAGACAGACACACACATACACACACAGGTACAGACAGACACAGGTAGACACATACACATACACACACAGGTACAGACAGACACAGGTAGACACACACACATACACACACAGGTACAGACAGACACAGGTAGACACACACACATACACACACAGGTACAGACAGACACAGGTAGACACACACATACACACACAGGTACAGACAGACACAGGTAGACACACACATACACACACAGGTACAGACAGACACAGGTAGACACACACACATACACACACAGGTACAGACAGACACAGGTAGACACACACACATGCACACACAGGTACAGACAGACACAGACAGACACACACACATACACACACAGGTACAGACAGACACAGACAGACACACACACATACACACACAGGTACAGACAGACACAGGTAGACACACACACAGGTACAGACAGACACAGGTAGACACACACACATACACACACAGGTACAGACAGACACAGACAGACACACACACATACACACACAGGTACAGACAGACACAGGTAGACACACACACATACACACACAGGTACAGACAGACACAGACAGACACACACACAGGTACAGACAGACACAGGTAGACAGACATACATACACACACAGGTAGACACACACATACACACACAGGTACAGACAGACACAGGTAGACACACACATACACACACAGGTAGACACACACATACACACACAGGTACAGACAGACACAGGTAGACACACACATACACACACAGGTACAGACAGACACAGACAGACATACATACAGACACAGGTACAGACAGACACAGACAGACATACAGACAGACACAGACAGACATACATACAGACACAGGTACAAACAGACACAGACAGACATACATACAGACACAGGTACAAACAGACACAGACATACATACAGACACAGGTACAGAGCTCTTTGAAAGAATAATAATGCAACTCAAAACACCAATCAGCTGACAGGATCAAAACACCAATCAGCTGACAGAATCAAACAATAAACAATGTATTGGTTCTAACGCCAAGACAGGATTGGAAGAATAAGCGCCAATCGCCCCTAATCCCAAGATGTCGTTGTGAAAATCCAATCAGTGTGTTATGAAGGTTGTAATCTGAGTTGTGACGGGTCGTACTCAAGGGACAGCTGGTATCAGGGGTCGTACTTAAGAGACAGCTGGTATCAGGGGTCGTACTCAAGGGACAGCTGGTATCAGGGGTCGTACTCAAGGAACAGCTGGTATCAGGGGTCGTACTCAAGGAACAGGTGGTATCAGGAGTCGTACTCAATGGACAGCTGGTATCAGGGGTCGTACTTAAGAGACAGCTGGTATCAGGGGTCGTACTTAAGAGACAGCTGGTATCAGGGGTCGTACTCAATGGACAGCTGGTATCAGGGAGAGAGAGAGAGAGAGAGTCAAAACGAAGCTTAGACGGTAATACATCTTGCCAGGGCCACTGCCACCATGTTAGGCGAAAGAGGGGGGGGGAGGGGAGGGGGGGGGGAGGTCACGATGAGGAAGCGATGAATGGAGTCTCTACCTACCTACTCTCTTCTCCCTCCTCTTGGTGAATGAATGAATGAAATGGTGAAATAAATGAATGAAATTGTGACATAAATGGACGAAGAAATGTAAAACGTGAATGAAAATGAATTAAAGAATGAATGAAATTATAAAACAGAAGGAAATGAATGGTGAAGTAATTAGTTAAATGACCTTACTCCTTGTTAGGGTGTCAGGGGGGGGGGTGTATCAGGGGTAGTGTGTTACAGGACGAGTGTCAGGGGGTGAGGAGGGGGGGGATGTGGTTCGTGTCATTCTGGAGATTTTCACTTTGAATTTTTTTTTATCGTATTGGTCACTCTATTGTTGGCGCTGTTTGTCCTTTCCCTTCCTCTCTCTCTCTCTCTCTCTCTCTCTCTCTCTCTAGGCATCTGGTGAGGAAGAGAGAGATGGAGGGAGGGAAGTTGAGGTAGGTACTGGCCTCCCTCCCTCACCACCCAGAGAAGGTACTGGCCTCACCACCCAGGGAGGTACTGGCCTCACCACCCAGGGAGGTACTGGCCAAGGTCAAGCCAGCTTCCTGTTCACCCTTCCTCAGGTCGCCCGTCCGTCCTGCTTTATCCACATCTCTTTCAGGTACTTCCGTCGCCACTTTCTCTTCTCCCGCCGTGCTGACGTTACCGGTGTGTGCTGACGTTACCGGTGTTTGCTGACATTATCGCTGCCTAAAGCCTCGCCACAAGCTGAAAGAATCCCTCAGGAGCATTAAGTCAGCTCTGTATTAGCGATCTCAGAGCCTCACACGTAACTGAGCCTCGTGAAGAATATTCTGTTTACCACGAGTGAGTCTCAGAGCCTTAAGGAGAGTCTCAAGCTGGGAGAAGTAGACTGATAGATGACGTTTACCTCCCATACATACAGTACAGTCTGGAATAGGTGGTGGTTAACTAGGGAAGGGTGTGTTGTGTCTCAGGGATACATACACCGGACACACGATATACCCATCACCAACAACACCACGATCACCAACAACACCACGATCACCAACAACACCACGATAACCAACAACACCATCACCACCATCACCAACAACACCACCATCACCAACAACACCACTATCACCAACAACACCATCACCACCATCACCAACAACACCACGATCACCAACAACACCACGATCACCAACAACACCATCACCACCATCACCAACAACACCACCATCACCAACAACACCACGATCACCAACAACACCATCACCACCATCACCAACAACACCACGATCACCAACAACACCATCACCACCATCACCAACAACACCACGATCACCAACAACACCATCACCACCATCACCAACAACACCACGATCACCAACAACACCATCACCACCATCACCAACAACACCACCATCACCAACAACACCACCATCACCAACAACACCATCTCCACCATCACCAACAACACCACGATCACCAACAACACCACGATCACCAACAACACCACCATCACCAACAACACCACCATCACCACCATCACCAACAACACCACGATTACCAACAACACCATCACCACCATCACCAACAATAACAACAATCTAGATACCCCCCCCCCCCCCACTCGCCCCTCCAAAAAAAAAACAAAAAATTTAATTAATAAATGAAAACTTCTCTATACAATATATCGTTCAAGGTATAGTATATTCTAAATCAACACTTGAGGGACGAGAGATCTTGTTTTGTCTCTCAAGGTTAAGAAGAAATCAAGCAAGAGCTGATCATCAGTCGAGGTGAGGGTAGCGTAAGGTGGGGTCGACGCTTGGACCCATTTCACTCCCTCTTCACCCTCAGTAAATCGATAATCTATGTATAAACTTTTGTAATGTTGGTTCTTAGTGTGTAATAGTCCTTCCTGTGTGTTGTTGTTGTGGAGTACAGTGGTTGTATGGGAGTGGGAAATGGTAGTATGTCAGAACAGATGTTTGGTTACTGTGTTAGGTGAAGGAGAGATCGGGCAAGGTGGTATATGTAAATGATGTCTAGTATAATAAGAGGCTGTTGTGTGTGTGTGTGTGTGTGTCATGGCCAGTTACACCATTGTTTCTCGTACTCTCTTTTCTGATATATTATTATTATTATTATTTGATTTTCGCTGTTATAATCTCATTGGTGTGTACAACAATCCTGGAGGCATGTCAACTTATCACCTTCTGTACGACGAACATAAACATCTTGGTGCATTAAGAGCACGATAGCTTATCCGACGAGCTAAAATCATTTCCTTCAGCGTATCAGGTAAATGGATAATCTTAACTATCATTAATGTGTCTCCTGTAAAAAAAAAATATATATAAAAAGAATGAATGAATAAATAGATAAGTAAATGACTCAACCTCTAAAATAGACTATACCGGAGATGACGTTTCACATTTGGCCAAGATGTATCGTACAGCTAATGTAAACAAATGGATAAACGTCTTAAATCAAGTTATATACACACATACACACTGGCGTTTTATGGCTTAGAATAGAGTGAAAATTAATAAAGAAAAAAACCTCTAAAATCCTGCGACCCGGGCTACACCCAGACGCTACACCTTAAAGTAAACAGCGTATCGTATGTAGGTGTAAAAGGTGTAGGTGTACGATAACCCTAGTACCTGAGAGATCAAGTTTTAGACTATTTTTATTTTCAAGTTTTGTGTTCCTCTCTTGATTCTGTGTGGGTGTGAGGTCGTTTTTGTTACGGTAGAGTTTCAGTGCAATGTTGGCGTCATAATGAGAGTTGTTAGTTAAATGAGCCTTAATATATTGTCCAGTTGGGATGAGGGAGGGAGGGTAAGGAAGGACAGAGGGAGAGAACAAGTGAGGGAGGGAAGGAAGGAGACAGGGAAGGAGGAAGGAAGGAGACAGGGAAGGAGGAAGGAAGGAGACAGGGAAGAAGTGTGGGAGGGAAGGAAGGATTACCACAACCACCCCTCTTACAACATGCTTTATTCAGACTTTCACATATGTCCCTACTACTATTTCAACAAACATTAAAATTCTCAAACAATACAACTGGTTGGTGGGACTGGTAGGCTGGTAGACTGGTAGGGGTGGTAGAGCTGGTAGGGGTGGTAGTGTGGTAAGGTTGGTAGGTTGTCTGGTAACCCAACCCCAGATTCCTGTGTTTAATTCTCCCTTTAACTGTAGCTACAAGATGGTATCAAACTGACTCACTTAACACGAGCCAAGTAAGGTGTCTCGTCAGGGCACCAGGTAAGATTAGGTTAGGGTTAGCTTAGGGTAGGTTAGGTTAGGTTAGGGTTAGCTAAGGGTAGGTTAAGATTGGTTAGATGAGGTTAGGTTAACTTAGTTTGGATTAGGTTAAGTTTAGTTAGCTTCGGTTAGCATTAGGTTATTCTAGGGTTAGGCAGGTGGGGTCAGGTTAGCTTAGGTTATTCTAGGTTAGGCCTGTGGGGTCAGGTTACCGCCACCCCAGCTGAAACACTACACTTAAGCCCTGTTTAAGGGTGGCAGTACAAGGGCAGCGGACCCATAACTCATATCTATAATCTATGCGTTTACAGAGAGTTCCCCAAGGCTAGTAGTGGTAACCCTGTCTGTTCTTAGCCTAGTAGATTATGTTGCTCATGACTCACTGTGAGAGAGAGAGAGAGAGAGAGAGAGAGAGAGAGAGAGAGAGAGAGAGAGAGAGAGAGAGAGTACAACCCACACACGGGAAGATTAACGACCCAATTCCTTAAAACGACCACACGACATGAGCTTAACATCACTCATACATATCGTCCATTCACTAATTTTTTTTCGGAGGGAAGGAGAGAGGGAGGGAGGGGGTAGGGAGGGGGGGAAGGTGGGGGGGAATGTTATTTAAGTTCATTGATCAAGGGGGTTCATATGACGTTCCTTTAGGATTTAAATCTCCGCCCAAGACCGTGTATGGTGAGGGTGGTGCTGGGGAGACTAAGGTGACGATCGTCTATGGTGTGGTGGTAGTAGAGGTGGTAGTGGTGGTGGTAGGTGGTAGTGGTGGTGGTGGTAGTGGTGGTGGTGGTGATGATAGTGGTGGTGGTAGATGGTAGTACTGGTGATGGTAGTGGTGGTGGTAGTGGTGATGATAGTGGTGGTGGTAGATGGTAGTACTGGTGATGGTAGTGGTGGTGGTAGTAGTGGTGGTAGGTGGTATTAGTGGTGGTGGTAGGTGGTAGTAGTGGTGGTAGGTGGTGGTAGTGGTGGTGGTAGGTGGTAGTAGTGGTGATGGTAGTGGTGGTGGTAGTGGTGGTAGTAGTGGTGGTAGGTGGTAGTAGTGGTGGTGGTAGATGGTAGTACTGGTGATGATAGTGGTGATGGTAGTGGTGGTATTAGTGGTGGTATTAGTGGTGGTAGGTAGTAGTGGTGGTGGTAGTGGTGGTGGTGGTGGTGGTAGTAGTGGTGGTAGGTGGTAGTAGTAGTGGTGGTGGTGGTGGTGGTGGTGGTGGTAGTAGTAGTAGTGGTGGTGGTGGTAGTAGTGGTGGTAGGTGGTAGTAGTGGTGGTGGTGGTGGTAGTAGTGATGGTAGGTGGTAGTAGTGGTGAGTAGTGGTGGTGGTAGGTGGTAGTAGTGATGGTAGGTGGTAGTAGTGGTGATGGTAATTGTGGTGGTAGGTGGTAGTAGTGGTGGTAGGTGGTAGTAGTGGTGGTAGGTGGTAGTGGTGGTGGTAGTAGTTGTGGTGGTGGTAGTGGTAGTAGTGGTGATGGTAGTGGTAGTAGTGGTGATGGAAGGGGTCAGGGAGTGCCTCTAGGTGCCTCTCTGGTCCTTTTGTGTTTCCTCCCCCTCCCCTCCCCCATCCCCCTCCCCTCCCCCTCCCCCCCTCCCCTCCCACACCTGTGCTTTATCATACATCAATCAGAGTCAACTATATGATTACCTTGAGTGTTATAGCTTCCATAAATCATATATAAGTGTTAGTTATATATCCAGTTTGTTTACAAGACTTTAGTATATAATATAACTCCAAACAGCAACAAAGAATATATGAATGGAAGTTGTTGGTATACATATAAGGTTATTAATGGTATATACATATAAAGTGGTTATATGAATGGTATATTGGAGGAGGCTCATTAAGGTAGGCAGGTACAACAGATGGCGACTCACCTGAACTTTCTCCCGTATTGTCTGGTCCGCTGCTGTCACCTGTCAGTTCTATCTCCCCCCTCCTCCTCCCCCGCAAATGTCACAGAGGCGAGACACTCCTGACACCTCACCCCTCCTCCTCCTCCCCCCCCCTTGTTGTCGTGACCTGTCAGACCCACCCAGACCACACCTGTCATATTAGGAAGGCTCTGGCACTCTACCTGTCACAGAGAGAGAGAGAGACTACGGGTTTAGGATGTTTTACTGCAAGGGCTGATGGTGTCACTAAATCGATATCTTGTCACAGAAGGTTTTGGCGGCCATATTGCCATTTTAGGGATGATTCTTTCTTTCTTTCTCTCTCTCTCTCTCTCTTTATACCTCCTCCTCCCTCTCCTTGTCTCTCTCTCTCTCCCTACCTCTCCCTCCCTCCCTCTCTCTCCCTCTCCCTCCCTCCCTGCCTCTCCCTCCCTCCCTCCCTGCCTCTCCCTCCCTCCCTCCCTGCCTCTCCCTCCCTGCCTCTCCCTGGTACAGTATCAGGTAACTTCAGACCCCAGGGAGAGTGAAGAAAAAGAGGCGTGTTTGTTTGTATGTCACCCACAAGAGGTCATGTTTGTTTTGGTGTTTGGATAATTATCTGTCTGTCCGTCTGTCTGTCTCTCTTTCTGTCTCTGTATGTCTGTCACTCTGAGGGTCTATGTCTATCTCTGTCTCTCTCTCTCTCTCTCTCTCAAAGCTCTGTTGTCAATTGCGTCTCATACAATATAATTATAATTTACATGTACTCAACCGGACAACATATAATCATTGTTAATGAGTACGATTGAGTGTTGCCTCGTACTCTGTGTGCTACAAGACAGTAGTACTAATTTACCCCTATGAGTATAATGTCATCGTACTCAAGTGAATAGGTCGTCGTACTCAAGTAGATAGGTCGTCGTACTCAAGGGATTAATATTATAAGCGTCGTACTCACAGCCAGACACTTACAGCCAAACACACTTACAGCCAAACACACTTACAGCCAAACACACTTACAGCCACACACACTTACAGCCACACACACTCAGTAACACAGGAGGCAAGTGAGGCGCTCTTTAAAGTGACTCAGATCTTGTTGATGTGTGTGTGTGTGTGTGTGTGTGTGTGAGTGTGTGTGTGTGTGTGTGTGTGTGAGTGTGTGTGTGTGTGTGTGTGAGTGTGTGTGTGTGTGTAATTAATGTGTATATATGGTAAAATTTGTTCTGTTTTCCTTTAAGAGGTGAGGTTAGGTTAGGTTAGGTTAGGCTAGGTTCGGTTAGGTTAAGTTAGGTTAGGTTAGGTCTGAGGCCAGGTAGAAGTCAACAAATAAACAAATACATGGACGTTATAGGTAGTCGGCAACCCCCACTTAGTGTATATGTTTAGTTAATGTTTAGGTATAAATTTATTTGTTGTTGTTTGGCAGTGTCTTGAATAAACATGTGAGTGAAAGTGTGTGTGTGTGTGTGTGAGTGTGTGTGTGTGTGTGTGTGTGAGTGACAGAATAAAGACAGACAGACAAGGTAGACAGATAGTTTACCTGTCACCAGAATACAATAAATTAAAGCTTCCTATGCTGTTACACCCACCCACCCGACACCCTCCCACCCTGCACTCACAGATTACACCTGCCCTACACCCTAAGTCCACAACAACTTGATAATATTTTAATCTTATTAAAAAAACAATGAAAAAGACTTATTGTTCTTACCTGTGGGCACCTGCCGACACCTGTGGGCACCTGTGGGTATCTGCGAACACCTGTAGACACCTGTGGGCACCTGTGGGTATCTGCGGACACCTGTGGGCACCTGTGGGTATCTGCGGACACCTGTGGGCACCTGCCGACACCTGTGGGCATAAGAGAACTGGTTTACCTGGATACGCCCGGGCCATTTATCGTAACCTAAGTAACATCATTAACTAAACACAATTATATATTTAGTTTTTTTTTTTTATAATTTAGTGTTTTAAGAGAATATATTATGGGAGAGAGAAGGTGTTTGTGTGTTTCTTTAAGGTTCAGTTAAGAAAAGGGTGCGTTGTTTTGGTGAGGTCAACGTCAGCCAACACGGACGGTGACTCATCCACTAGTTTGTCGTTCTATACCTTACGTTTATTTGTTTGTTTTTTGTTGTTTTTCCGTCCTCTGATGTATATTCTTACTATTTTTGTCGTCTTCTTTGTTTACCTGTCTGTTTGTTTGTTCTTCTTTCAGTGTCTCTCTCTCTGTTATCAAATCATTGTTATTATCTGAAGGTAACAAGACGCATCTCTCTGCTGGGCTCAAGGGACACGTTAACACTTACACTAACTATATATATTTTGTCTCATATACTGGTCTTATAGTGAACGTAATACTGTATAATATATTTCTTTCATCCGGTATATATGTTTAAAAATATTCCTTATATAGATATTATTGAATGTTATAGGAATTATTGTCATATATATATGTACTTTTAAGAAATACTAATAATATTTTCTAATTCATGACTTATTATTATTATTATTACATATAGAAAAAATACTTGGAAAAAATATTACTGGGGTGACGATTCTTCAGGTGGAGCAGGCTAGGGTGACGATTCTTCAGGTGGAGCAGGCTAGGGTGACGATTCTTCAGGTGGAGCAGGCTGGGGTGACGATTCTTCAGGTGGAGCAGGCTGGGGTGACGATTCTTCAGTTGGAGCAGGCTAGGGTGACGATTCTTCAGGTGGAGCAGGCTAGGGTGACGATTCTTCAGGTGGAACAGGCTAGGGTGACGATTCTTCAGGTGGAGCAGGCTAGGGTGACGATTCTTCAGGTGGAGCAGGCTAGGGTGACGATTCTTCAGGTGGAGCAGGCTAGGGTGACGATTCTTCAGGTGGAGCAGGCTAGGGTGACGATTCTTCAGGTGGAGCAGGCTAGGGTGACGATTCTTCAGGTAGAGCAGGCTAGGGTGACGATTCTTCAGGTGGAGCAGGCTAGGGTGACGATTCTTCAGATGGAGCAGGCTAGGGTGACGATTCTTCAGGTGGACATTCTGGGTCACTTAAGGATGGAGGGATTGCCACCAAAGGTTAATCATGTAGACCTTCCCGTCACCTGACCATCTGACCCGCCAAGTTTGGTTTAAATCCGCAAACCCGTTCTTGACCTGTTTTAGGGATGGCAGAGAGAGAAAGAGAGAGAGAGAGAGGCAGGAGAACAGAGACAGAGAGAGAGACAGATAGATAGAGAGAAAAGAGACAGTCAGATAAAGAGTGGAAGACAGATACAGACAGAGACAGACACGGATAGACAGACAAGGGGAGAGGTGTCGGGAGGTGCAGTGTCTAGGGGATGTGTCGGGGGAGGTGCAGTGTCTAGGGGATGTGTCGGGGGGAGGTGCAGAGTCAGTGTCGGAGGGAGGAGGGGTTAGGGAGGTGCAGTGTCTAGGGGATGTGTCGGGGGGAGGTGCAGTGTCTAGGGGATATGTCGGGGGGAGGTGCAGTGTCTAGGGGATGTGTCGGGGGGAGGTGCAGTGTCTAGGGGATGTGTCGGGGGAGGTGCAGAGTCAGTGTCGGAGGGAGGAGGGGTTAGGGAGGTGCAGTGTCGGGGGAGGTGCAGTGTCTAGGGGATATGTCGGGGGGAGGTGCAGTGTCTAGGGGATGTGTCGGGGAGGTGCAAGAGGTCTGGTTTCTCGGAGGGCGTTACCCAGCCTCGTTCCCTCACCGTGATACAACAGCTGAGCTCCTCTTAATAGTTTTTTAATCCCCGAGTGTTTGATCCGACGCCCAGCTGCTAGCGTCTGTCTCTGTCTGTCTGTCTGTCTGTCTGTATGTCTGTATATTTATCTATCTGTCTGTCTATTTGTTTACCTGTTTCTCTGTCTGTCTCTCTCTGAGCTGGTAGTGTGTCTGTCTGTCTGTCTGTCTGTCTCTGAACTGGTAGTCTGTCTGTCTGTCTGTCTGTCTGTCTTTTATAATCTGGCGTGGGTGACCAAGACTACCTTCAACCACTGTCAGTCACCTACACCTCCTGTCCTACACTATCCCACACCTGTCCCAGACTATCCCACACCTATCCCACACCTATCCCACACTATCCCACACCTATCCCACACTATCCCACACCTCAATAAAGATGGAAGAGATAAGGTATAACAGCGTCTCTAAAACACCTGATTCAGTACCGATAATTTTCCTGTACCGATAATTTTCCTGTACCGATAATTTTCCTGTACCGATAATTTTCCTGTACCGATAATTTTCCTGTAACTGTTTTAACAAAGATCTTGACACACTCTCACACGTTCATATAAGTTAAACATAAACATCATAAGTAAATAAGTAAGTGTACAAGTGAATTTATAAGTAAGCAAATAGTAAGTAAGTAAATAAATAAATTAATATCGACGGGAAATTTTAGACGCGGGCGGGGGGGGAGGGGGGGGGGCGTGAGGGGGGGGGGGGATTCTGCGTAGCGGCTCCATTACGCATGCGTCATAAGTTGTCCGGGAAGCAAATGTAAACAAACACAAACCCTCGACTTCTCAAAGAATTACACGTCAAAATAAACGTCTCTCTCTCTCTCTCTCTCTCTCTCTCTCTCTCACTTAACCAGGGTAAGAAAATACTCACTGGTTACGAAATCATCTTACTGTAAACTGTAATCTCTATATCGTAGCTTAAGTATATGTTAAGGACACTTTTCCCATCAGTAGTTATAAGGTGTGAGAGACAGGTGAGACACAGGTGAGAGAATGGTACAACAGGTGAGAGAGACAGGTGAGACACAGGTGAGAGAAAGGTGCAACAGGTGAGAGAGACAGGTACAACAGGTGTGAGAGAAAGGTACAACAGGTGAGAGAGACAGGTGTGTACACTACCCTCACCAGCTGGGTCAATATTAGTCCTGTCTTACTCTGGGACGGTCTTGAGCCGTCTACCTCACCTGGTGTAGACATCTATCTATCTATCTATCTATTTGTCTATCCGGCTGTGTAGTAAACAGAGAGAAAACGAGAGAAAGAGGAGGAGGAGGAGGAGAAGAAACAGAAGGGGGAGGAGGAGAAGCAGGAGAAGAAACAGAAGGCGATAATACAGCTGTTTTTCTTTACCCTAAATCCCCTTCCTCCTTCTTCCTCCCTTCTCTTCCTTCTTCCTCCCTTCTCTTCCTTCTTCCTCACCTTCTCTTCCTTCTTCCTCCCTTCTCTTTCTTCTTCCTCACCTTCTCTTCCTTCTTCCTCCCTTCTCTTCCTTCTTCCTCACCTTCTCTTCCTCTCACCTCCATTTTAACCTTTCACTTTCCCTAGTCACGTTTCCTCTCCATTCTTAACCCCTTCTCTTCCCCACCCCCCTCCTCCTCCTCCTCCTCCTCCCCCCTTCTCTCCACCCCTAATCACTCCCCTCCCCACTTCTTCTTCCCCCCTCCCCCCTCCCCCCTCCCCTCCCCCTGAAAGCAGAGGGAACCATATCTAGTGTCTGGGATTTGTGCTTCAACATGGTACCAGGAGCGACGATGTTGGACCTGATACATAAACCAGCCTCTCTCTCTCTCTCTCTCTCTCTCTCTCTCTCTTTCCACTGTTACTTCTTTTCCTGTCTATTTATCGTCTCCTATTTCTTCATTTATTTCCTTCTTCTGTGATATGTGAATCAACCTCCTGTCTCTCTGTCTCTCTCTGTCTCTCTCTGTCCTACATTTCAACTGCTTTCCTCTTCCTCTTTCTCCTTATCTTTTTCCTCCTCCTCTTCACCGCCTCCTTTACACCCACACTCACCACCTACCCACCCTCTCCCACCTCCCCATCACCCCCACCCCTCCCCGTCTCCCCCTCCCCCACCTCCCCATCACCCCACCCCTTCTCTTCTCCCCCTCCCCCACCTCCCCATCACCCCACCCCTTCTCTTCTCCCCCTCCCCCACCTCCCCATCACCCCACCCCTCCCCCACCTCCCCATCACCCCACCCCTCCCCACCTCCCCCATTCCCTCGTATGCAAATTAACTTTTCACAACAACCATAAACACGACCCAGAAAATGTTGGAACTTAAAGTGAAATGACGACTCCTCTCCACGTCTATATATTCTCAACTATATAATATATCCCTATAGTCTCAGAGTAATATATAACACGTGAATAATATATCTTATCTAATCAGTGGGTTATAAAATGTTAAAAGTATATTGGAGGCTATTTTGTTTTTATAAGTGTTTGTGTGTCAGTCAGTGAGTTTTGGGATTTGTGTTTTGGCTGTCAGCTGATTTACGTGTGGGTTCAGTCATGTTGTTTGTGTGTGTGTGGGTGGGTGTGTGTGTGTGTGTGTGTGTGTTTAAAAGGTTATATATAGTCACCTGTAGATAACAACTTGGCCCCTAAGCCCAGAGTGGTTGACTGGGGGGTAGATAGTGTACCATCAGATGTTGTGTACAGTCTCTTTTACTCATATTACCGAGTTAATTTGGCTTTTGTTGCATTATTATCATCATGCAACATCATTATATAAGATCATTATACATCATCACTATACATCATCATTATACATCAACATTATACAACACATCATTAGACATCATCTTTATACATAATTATACCTCATCATTATACAACATCATTATACATTATCATTATACATCATCATTATACCTCATCATTAAAAATCATTATACAACATCATTATACATCATTATACATTATCATTATACATCATCATTATACCTCATCATTTAAAATCATTATACATCATTATACATCATCATTATACCTCATCATTAAACATCATTATACCTCACCATTATACAACATTATCCCAGACGTCTAGACCACCTTTCACCAATGGACTTACAGTGTCAATCGTGAGAGTTCTTTTGGGGTCATCAATATTACCACCGCTGAGTTACATAAGGGTCAACAACCATTTCTTTCAAAGGGTCAAGTGGAGGGTCAAGGTGGGTTATGATATCATCAGTTGACCTCTTAGATACCATCAAGGAGAGGTCAGGTCATAGAAAGATGAGGGTCAGTTGAATGATATCATCAGTTGACCTCTTAGACACCATCAAGGAGAGGTCAGGTCAGGTCATAGAAAGATGAGGGTCAGTTGAATGGTCCGATTCTTTCTGTATTTTAGTCTCCTTCAACTGTCATCTTATTCACCCCGTCAATCCTCCTTCTCCCCCCCCCCCCCCTTCAATCACACCTCAACCAAGAAAATTGAGAATAGTTTTAAATATTTGTTGTGATTATGGCTAGTTGTTTCTGACCTCTGTTTTTGTCTGTCTGTCTGTCTGTCTGTCTCTCTGTTCTTCTGTCTATCTGTCTGTTTCAATCTTATCAATAAAGTTGTTATACTCTCTCTCTCTCTCTCTCTCTCTCTCTCTCTCTCTCTCTCTCCTTTCTGTTTAAGCTCTGTCTCTGTTTACGCGTCAATCAATCTATGGTTGGATGGATGGATAGATAGATAGATAGATAGATAGATGGACGGATAGATAGATGGATGGATGGATAGATAGATGGATGGATGGATGGATGGATAGCTAGATGGATGGATAGATAGATAGATGGATGGATAGATGGATAGATGGATGGATAGATGGATGGGTGGATAGATAGATAGTGCAATAGTCTCAGACCACTGTACAGCTAACAATCATCCCTCGTAACAACATCATCAGCTGATTAATGTGAACATAGTGTGACGTCATAGCTCTCGACCCAAACACATATTGAACATTTATGAACATTTTTTTATATTTAATGAAAAAAAATAAAAAATATATTAGGTTCAATTTTATGATGTCAAAACAACACAACAACAATAATAAACACCCTCCTCCCACACACACACACACACAGACACACACAGACACACACAGACACACACAGACACACACACATGACAAAAAAATAGCTTACTCACTCCCCATGACAGCCATCCCCACCTCCTCCTCCTCTAACACTTCAATGGAGGAGGGAGGGGGAGGAGGGGGGGGAGGGAGGGGGGGGGGAAAGGAAAGGGTAACAGTGGTGGTGTGAATCCTATCAACTCCTACATGTCCTTAAACTGCATAAGTTCAATCCTCAGGGACATTCAAGGATACTCTAACTCCCTCCATCCCCCTACCTACCCTCTCCCCCTCCTCCTCTTCCCTCATCCCCTCCCTACTACCACCATCACCACGACCACCAATGACGACGACGACTCAGGGACGACCAGTACGACATTCCTTACTGTTCTGTGATTAAGGAAGTGGTGGTGTATGGAGAGAGAGGGGGGGAGGGGGTGGTCTTGTCTACTTCTGGGGTCCTGATTTGACGTCAAGTTAAGAGTGAGAGAGGTGTTATTTTCCGTCTGTCTGTCCGTCTGTCTCTCTGTCTGTCTGTCTGTTTATTTGTTTATATCACCATAACTATCCCTCTGTGTCTGTCTGCCTGTCTCATAATAAAAACACTGTTGACTGTCTTCTCAGTTGGCGTCAGTGAGGGAGACGAGGACAGTTTAGTCTTATACCTCACTTAATATTCACGAATTCTCTTAACACTAAGTGAAGGTAGAATCTCGGTGTCATTCTGAAGGTTATTCTCACAGATTAAGTCAATTACAAGTGTTCTTACGTCTTCAGTTATGAGGGAAGGAGGGAGGGAGGGAGAGAAGGAGGCAGTCAAAGAACGGTACAGACAAATGAAGATACAAGAAGGGAGGGAGGGACGGAGGGAGGAGGGAAGGAGGGGAGAGGGAGGTGTCACGGATGAGTAGTCATGAACCGGGAAGCAGTGGCAGCAGAAGGGGCAGACGGTGATGATGACGTAACAGGTAGGTTGAGTGTCGGGTGCCAGGGCGGAGGTCACTCACTGTTTGGTCGGCACTCCTGGCCTTGAGGATACGGTGACAGACGGCCAGTGTGTGTGTGTGTGGAGGACAGTATACGCGCACACACACATACACACATTACCCAACACAACAACACCACATAAGGATTTTCTCACTATTATTGAAGAAAGATATTTTGAACTCCAGGAAGATCTAGTCGAAGGGCAACAACTTGAGGGATATTATTGGTACCTGATATTTTAGTTCATCCTGGGATAAAAAAAGGGGGAGTGTCTTATTGCGCTTGTGAGTAGGAGTAAACAGAGAGAGAGAGAGAGAGAGAGAGAGAGAGAGAGAGAGAGAGAGAGAGAGAGAGAGAGAGTAAACAGTTTGCGAGGGTAACAGAGAGAAGGTAACCCAGTGCTGCAGACCTTTACATTGAGAGACAGAGAGAGACTGTGTTATTTATCTTGACTCTCCCCCACACAGGATATGTTAACGTCATTAGTTGCGTTAGTCACCTCTACGAATACCTAACTGGCTGATTGAGAGTTTGACTGACTGATTCTATTCTTCAGAGCAACTAGTGGCGAGCAGCGACACTGTATCTGGTCGTTGTGTCAGTGAGGCGTACAAACAAGTCTAGAACGACTACATGTTGTGTGGTGTGTAGAGGTCGTTGAGTTAGGTCGTGGAGGGAGGACGTGGGAGGAGAAGGAGGTTGTCTATTTACGTGAAGGTGAAGTACGAGCCTCACTCCCCTGACACCTCCCCAAACACTGTGGGGGTTGGTGAGAGGGTAGGGTGCACGTGTTATGCCATGACTCACGGTGCACGTGTTATGCCATGAGTCACGGTGCACGTGCCACGTCTTGTGTTCATAATGTAAGTGTCACATTCAATTCAAGTTGCACGAGTTATGTTGCATGAGGTCAGCCGGGGGGATTAACACCAAGGGCGTCTTCTGAGTAGTTAAAATTAGCCCAGCTGCGACAAAATGTATGGCGCTTTAGGAATACTTAAGTTACCCCTTATCCGTAGAAGAAAATGGGAAATATTGCTTCTCTGTTCTTGAATTTGTTAACTTATGAAACTATTTACACATTTTTCAACATCCAAAACGTTAAATACACCAAGGGATTATCATATAATATTATTCTTTGACATAGAAAATTACAAAACGAATACATTTTAATTACTCGGCAATTTCCATCTAATTAAATATTCTCACCCTTTCTCTCCCTATCTCACCTTTCCTCTCTCCTCGCCATCCACATTTCTCCTCTCTCTCCCTTTCCTTTCTCTCTTTCTTCTATTTCCCAGTCCCCCATATCTCTCTCTCACTATCCCCCCCAACAGTCATTCTCTCTCTCTCTGCCCTATTAATTCCCTCTCTCCCTCTCTTTTCCACTCCCCCTCTCCCTCTCCCTCCCAGCACACACTCACGGCTCCTCTCACCTAACTCACTGCCTCTGTCAAACACCTCGTTAAATATAAAATTTTCTCTCCTTCCTCTCGGCTTGGTAACTTAAACTTCGGATGCTGCAAGACCACTGACCCTCTCACTGACCCTCTCACTGACCCTCTCACTGACCCTCTCACTAACCCTCTCCACCTCTTTCCTCCTTCTCCCTCATTCTCCCTTCTTCCTTCTCTTCTCCCTAAACGAGTCACTACTGATCTATTAAGCATCGTTCATTGTGGGTTGTACCAGCAGACGTGGGTTAGATCATTAAGTGTGGGTTAAACCAGGCATGGGTTATGACCAACAAGAGTGGGTTAAACCAGGAGGCGTGTGTATATAATCATCAGAGTTAACGGGACTTGCTTTCTTGCTCGTGTCAGAGTGAGGGGGAGGAGAGAGGGGGGGGGGATGGCAGTGTGAGGAGAGGAGAAGGGGAGGGGGGGGGGTAGTGCCAGTGTGAGGGGGGTGGAGTGGGGAGGGGTGGCACTTCTTGGCACTTAACTTCACCCTTTGACCCCCTCTCCTCTCCTCCATTTCTGACCCCTCCATCTCCTTCTCTTTTTCTTCTTCCTTCTCCTCCTCCTCTTCCTCCCTCATCCTCTCCTTCTTGACCCTCCCCAACCTCTGAACCCTCCACCACCACCTCCTCTTGACCCCTTATCTTCCCCCTCCTGACCCCCATTAAACCCACCCCCCCCTCCTTCACCCCCTCCTTCACCCCCTCCTTCAAGCACACATTTCTTGACCTTTAAATGGCTTTTCCTTGATGAACGATGTCTGGGTGTTCATATGCTATCTTAGAGGGGGTTAGGTTAGGTTAGGTTAGGTTAGGTTAGGTTAGGTTAGGATGAGGAAGAGGATAGTTGATAGGAGGAGGAGGAGGAGGAGGAGGAGAGGAAGATGAGGAACAGTAAGAGAAGGAAGAAGTGGTAGAGGGGAAGAGAAGGTAGGCGTTAGGAAGAGATAGGAGAGGCAGGGGAGGAGGGCGTAGGAGGAGGATCAGGTAGGAGGATGGATGAGGAAGAGGTAGGAGGAGGAGGAGGAGGTGGAGGAAGATGGTAGTCACATTAGTGGTTGAAGGATGTGCCCCGACACTCCCCACTAGCCCTCACCCCTTTGAGACACCGCCCCTTAGTGGAGAGGAGAAGGCCCTGGGGGGGAGGAGAGGGCCATGGAGGGAAGAGAGGGCCCTGGAGGGAGGAGAGGGCCCTGGAGGGAAGAGAGGGCCCTGGAGGGAAGAGAGGGCTCTGGGGGGAGGAGAGGGCCCTGGGGGGGAGGAGAAGGCCCTGGAGGGAAGAGAGGGCCCTGGGGGGAGGAGAGGGCCCTGGAGGGAGGAGAGGGCCATGGAGGGAAGAGAGGGCCCTGGGGGAAGGAGGAGGAGAGGGATAAGTAGGGGAAGGAAAACTCCGAGGGAATAAGAGAGGAGGAGGAAAAGGGGGAGGAGGAACCAACACACTTGTACACCACACCTGATAATTAGGTTAGGTTAGCGATAGTGTCTTAAATCAACAGGTAAAGTAACTGGGGGTTAATGTAATCCGTCAGGTTATAAGATCCTAACACAAGTAGCTGGCTGGAGGAGTCACTCAACCTTGTGTTCCAATAACATTAATGGAATCGTTCAAGTGAATCATCAAAGGCATCCCTAACCAGATCCTGAGACCTGACCCACACGAGGACGTACATTCCTGTAGGATTCTCTACGTTATCTAAGTTCATTGTAGTATATCACTTGGTTTTCTACGTCAACTAAGATATATGTACATTAAATCCTACATCCTTGAAGCTATTCCTACACCAAATCCTACCGCAAAGGGGAAACAAAAGAGAGTCGCCCGAGGTGATGCTAATGACGATGGTGCTGTCGTAAGGTTGATGGAGGCGGGTGATCATTATCCTCACTAACGACAATTAATTATATAACTAACTAGAGTGAGTGGATATCGAACCCGGGACTTAATGAGGTGATTGTTGGGTACAGTCTGATTTGTTTGTTTGTCTGTATGTCTGTGTTATTGTCCTTCCTTCCTTCTTTCCTTCCTTCCTTCTCTACGTCATTTTCCTTTCTCCATCTCGTTTCCTCTTCCTCAAACCCTCAATTCTTTCTTCCTCCTCATTTACTCTTCCTCCCTTCTTCTCTTTCTCACTTCCTGCCTCTTCTTACCTCTCTCCCTGACCTCCTATATCTCACTTTTATCTTCTCTTCCTCCTTCCCTTCCTCTCCCTCCCTCACCTTAGGTCTTGTTAAGTAGGACGGTGAAGAGGATGAATAAAGTGAAGGAAGATGAGGAGGAAAAGGAGGAAGATTAGGAAATATATGAAGGAGGAGGAGGAGGAGGGGAGGAAGAAGAGGATGAAGAGGAGGAGGGGGAGGACGAGGAGGAGGAGGAAGAAGAGGATGAAGAGGAGGAGGAGGAGGAGGAGGAGAAGAGCGAAGGTCTCTGAGTGTCATCAACCGCTGCTACCAAGTTAACCTTGTTCAGGACCTTGCCTCCCGGATCAGCCCAGAGGTCACTTTAGTGTAGTGTCTACCTCACCACAGCCTCCTAACCTCTCCTGTGACAACCTCTACCTCACCATGGCCTCGCAGTGTCTTCCATGTTAATATTAATAGCTGTGTGTGAGATTTTTAAAGTCTCCTACGATAATTTCTACGCCTCTCTCTCTCCCTCTCTCTCTCTCACACAAATGGTAAACCCACGACCATCCCTACACACTGACCCACACACCACGCCCACATACCTACACACCACGCCCACACACCTATACGCCACGCCCACTGCCCTACAGTTAGCCCTTTGTCTTGTAACCTAGTTTTAACATGGGCGTGGCCGTGGAACATGACAACCAATTAAACATTCAGTATAGGGTGTTGCTGTGTGTGTGTGTGTGTGTGTGTGTGTGGTTATATTTTAGCTTACGAACTCTCCCTCTCTCTCTCTCTCTCCCTCTCACCACCATTTTCTCTCTCCCTCTCACCGCCCTACCTAACACCCCTCTCACCACCATTTTCTCTCTCCCACTCACCACCCTACCTAACACCCCTCTCACCACCATTTTCTCTCTCCCTCTCACCACCCCCACTCACCACCCTACCTAACACCCCTCTCACCACCCCCACTCTCTCCCTCTCACCACCCCCACTCACCACCCTACCTAACACCCCTCTCACCACCCCCACTCTCTCTCCCTCTCCCACAGGTCGCTCCCACAACAGCTCCTTCAAACTATTCAGGATAGGCGAGGCAGCGTCGGAAGGCCTCAAACAGTTCGCTGAGCAAGGCCAGACCGAGGTACTGGACGCCCACAGTCAGGGTGAAGGAGGCGTCTTTGATGAGTTCAACGCCCCGCCCGTACCTGAAGGTGCAGGAGAGACGCACACCGAGTTCTTCGTCGATGGCAACCACTCCAGGGTAGGTTATGAGTGTAAGGTCAGGGTAGGTTATGAGTGTGAGGTCAGGGTAGGTTATGAGCGTGAGGTTAGGGTAGGTCATGAGTGTGAGGTCAGGGTAGGTTATGAGTGTGAGGTCAGGGTAGGTTATGAGTGTGAGGTCAGGGTAGGTTATGAGTGTGAGGTCAGGGTAGGTTATGAGTGTGAGGTCAGGGTAGGTCATGAGTGTGAGGTCAGGGTAGGTTATGAGTGTGAGGTCAGGGTAGGTTATGAGTGTGAGATCAAGGGGTGAAGGAAAGGGAGGAGAGGGTGAGGGAGAGGGCGTGGTGGGATGGAGGGAGGGAGAGGGTGTGGAGGTCAAGAGGTGTATGGAGGTCAGGGAGGTCAACTACTCCACCAGGTAATATAATAATCTATCTCTTTGTTACAGGTGTCTCTTATCTCGCGAGTGGTGCCGTCTCCTGATTGGTTCATCGGTATTGATAGCTTTGACCTGTGTGTTGAGGGCAAGTGGGTGGAGTCCGTGGTGCTGGAGGTGAGTTATCTCTCTCTCTCTCTCTCTCTCTCTCTCTCTCTCTCTCTTTCAAGTCAATAGCCATAGGTTCACCAATAAACATTTTTACGAAAAGTTTTGTAAGTCCGTCAGTCATTCAGTTTGTAATTTAGTCAATCATTCACTCAGTCATTCAGTCAGTTAGTCATTCAGTCGCCAAGTGAGTCATTCAGTCAGCCAGTCAGTCATTCAGTCAGCCAGTCAGGCAGTCATTCAGTCAGCCAGTCAGTCATTCAGTCAGCCAGTCAGTCATTCAGTCAGCCAGTCAGTCATTCAGTTAGTAATTTAGTCAATCATTCACTCAGTCATTCAGTCAGTTAGTCATTTAGTCGCCAAGTGAGTCATTTAGTCACCCAGTCAATCATTCAGTCAGCCAGTCAGTCATTCAGTCAGTCATTCAGTCAGTCATTCAGTCAGCCAGTCAGTCATTCAGTCAATAAGTCAGCATTTGCATTTATGGAGCTGATCTTTAGCTTCCCCAATAATAGCTTTACTTAAAACTTTACTTCCCTGATTTTGCTGGATCGACCTATAATTAGCTTTCTACAGGATAAATCGACCTACAATTAGCTTTCTACACTCTAAATAGACCTAAAATTAGCTTTATACACCCTGAAGCTATAATGATGCTACCTTCACCTAAATTCACACTATCCTCACCTAACCTAACCTAACCTTCCCCATGTCTAACCCAGGTGGACCCCCTAGACGCAGGTACGGACAACGGATTCACCTTCACCTCACCTAACTGGCCGACTATCCCCAAAAAACCTGTCAGCCGGATAACAGCCCAGAGTCCAGATCATCCGGCTAATTCCTTCTATTATCCGGACGTACAGGAACACCCACCCATTGCCACCTTCCACATAGTTAAGGTAAGTGTACGTAATGGGGGATAGGGAGGTAGATAATGGGTGAAATGGGAGGAAATGGGGAGAGGAAGACATAATGGGGGTAATGGTAGGTAATGCCAGGTGTGTTCATAAACTAATGTATCGAGTTCTATTGCATTAGTCTGTATTGTATTTTATCTTACTCTATGTTACTGTATCCTGTTGTATGTTACAGGTGAAGGAATATGAGCTGTCCCAGGTATTCTCACCGTCACTGCCCAGGTCATCCACCACCAGGCGGTACTCTCCACAGGATCTCCAAGATGACAACACCGCCAGAGGAAGAACAGACGAGGGAGATAATGACGTCAACAACAGCATCCTACCAGAGACAGGCGAGCCCTCCTCCTCCTCCCCCAAGCAGCCCCTTCTCAACACCGTCGTGAAGAAGTACAGGAAGAAGTTTAAAAAGAACAGGACGGGCAGGAAGATGGGACCAGGTAGAAAATCTCACTGTAAGAAGATGGCTCGCCGTAAGTGAGACAGACGTGTGTTAGCCTCATTTATCCATCCCTCACTATTCACTCACTCATTGACTAACTTAATGTGTATATAAATAGATATATTATATGTGATCTCACGTACAGTCACCTGCACTTATACCTGGTACAGTGGCTGGTGCTTTCTGTGAGATGTGGCAACTCAAGTGTTTGTTTATATCTTATTAAAATCCAAAAATTGTCTTAAGGAACCTCACAATGGTAGACAGAGTAAGGATGCTGGGTAAACGTTCCACACAGTTGCCACATCCTCACCAAACATGTCAGACAGTGTACCAGGTGTAAGTGCAGGCGACTGTACGTGTTTGTGTCTATATCCAAACTCTTGTACATATGTGTGTATGCGAATTATTTCCCTAACCTAACCTAACTTAACCTAACCTAACCCAATTTAACCAGACCAAACCAAGCCAAAGCAAACCAAACCAAACTTAACCTAACCTAACCTAACCCCTTGATCAGACGAGAGCAAATGACTGTTTTCCCCCTGCCTGGTGGTTGTTAGGAGAGGGAAGGAGTGAACGAGTGGGGTGAGTGAGGAGGAATGAGGAAAAGAAGGAATGTGGGGGTAAATGAGTAAATAAGTAAGGGAAGGACAGAGGAAGACAGGCAGGGAGAGAGAGGGGTCAGGTCAGGTCATCCTTTCAATAACTAAACTAACTCAGAAATACCCTCTCACATAGGTCGCAACCGTGGCCCCCGTGACTGTCTCTTGTCCGAGTGGGCTGAGTGGTCCTCCTGTAGCAAGACTTGTGGCATCGGGGAACAGGTGAGTGGGGATCCGAGTGGGATGAATAATCAATGAGTGGGAATCCAGCCAGTGATTCTATATACATAATTTGCATACCTGCACTATCTATGTGAAGTGAGGTGGTCAAGTGGATACAGCGCTCGCTCACCTGTTCCAGGGGTCGGTGGTTCGATTTACGGGCGCATTCAGTTCACCCAGGTGTAGATGGGTACCTAAATATGGGGAAGTGAAGGCGAAACTAGTGCAGTACTGGCTATCCTGCCTCCTTGTGTACCCAAGGCTTAGTACACAGTGTGCTATATCCACTGTCCCTAATCACCACTCATACCCATGGGAGCCACTGTCACTACAACTTTGAATCATTATAAAGAAACCTCTATCCACCCATCTATCTATCTATCTATCTATCCATCTATCTATCTATCTATCTATCCATCTATACAATTATCCATCTGTTATTGTCGTCTCTTTTCTTTCAGATTCGCACAAGAACCGTATTACGTCATTCCCGTAGAGGTGGACGACCCTGCCCTTCCCTACAGGAGACCAAGTGGTGTGGCTCATCAAGGGACTGTGACCACAAGTACTTTGACTGGTAGAGAGAGTGGATCATGGTAGAAAATGGGGTGGAACATTGTAGAAAGGGGGTGGATCGTGGTAGAAACGGGGGTGTAAAAGTCATGGTAGTTGATGGGGTTATATTATGGAAAGAAGAGAGTTTATATGATAGAGATAGTGTATATCATGGTGGTAGAAAGGGACACATAAATCATGGTATAGTGGGGTTAAATCATGGTGGCAGATAAGGGTATATATCATGGGAGGGGTAAATTATTGGTAGGGGGTAAACCATAACTAACCAGGGATATACAATGGGACACAGGGGGTAAATTATTGACATATTAATCATGGGTGAGTTGATGGGTAAATTTTAATGGTTAATTTTAAGAGAGGAAACTAATTAAGGAAAATGGAAATAAACAGAAAATGGGAAAAATAGAAAATGGGTTTATAGAAAGAAAATGAGAATCGTAAGAAAAAAGGAAGAACCCAAACTTGTAGAAAATGATGAAATTAAAATAGGAAAAATATAAGAGACTGGTAATACAGTATTTTAAATTATATGTTAGATTCTTGATGTTAATTTGTTAATATGAGTTGAATATTTAAGTTAGGATGAGAAAGACGTAGGTTAATATTTGTATTTGGCTAATGGAAGATGGACAATTTGTTTTATATAAAGAGTTTTATGATGAGTTGAGTTAGTAGTACTGTATATTAAAATATTATGAAATGTGAGTTGTGTGATAATACTCGTGTGTGTGTGTGTGTGTGTGTGTGTGTGTGTGTGTGTGTATATATAAAGTATAAATGGTTCTTTGGGTCACTTAGAACAGAGAATGAAATATATGTAAGATGAAACATGCATCACTATGGATTAAAATATATTACTCGAGACGTTATTAATGTTGAAATATATTGATACTGGTTTAATAAGGAAATAAGAGAAAATATACAGATAACATCCCATTCAATATTTTCCGAAGACTTAAAACTATCAGCTGAATCTCAAGAAGCTATGCAGTAGAATTGTTGGAACTGTTCTTTAAAACTATCAACAATTTTACAAACTTCAAAAGGACTTGTAAAAAATGGCTAACCTTGTCTCTGTGACTTTGTACAATCAGGAAAAGAAGACAATAACTACGAATGCTGTAAATAATAGCTTTATCATGTACCTTGTAGAAATGTAGTGAGACTTATGGATCATGTGTAGAGAGGATGAATGTGTGGCTGTCGCAGATGCTTATGGGAGAGTTATTATTAATAGGATGTTTCAGTGTACTTTGGATTATACTAGTTTTGAATTGGATATAATTGTACGTTCATATGTCACCCGTTCACTTTATATCTTTCTCTCTCTCACTCACTTAATCGTCAATATATCAGTTCATTCTTTCTATTCCTGTCATTATGTTATCGATGTATTATTTGTCATTGGGATTAAAACATTATTTGTCTTTTTTGCTATAGTTAGCCATAAACTTATACACGTTTTCTATAATTACAGCTAACGCCTATATCAAGGATAAACTAAAATATTTTTGAGTTGTTCATTGTGTATTAAATTATCATTGCCAGAACTCAAGTATTAAGAAGAATGGCGCTTAAACTCTTCCATAGTTCATAATATTATCGGTGTATACCAAACGTGACCAAAACTAACGAATTTGGGTCGATTTGGGTCAAATTAGGTCGGAAATATAGGGGGAATGGATTAAAATATTCCCCCCTTTAATAGTGAATATAATTGTATCCAGCCATTGCCCCACCCTCAACTCTGCCCCTAAAATAACTGTACAAATTACATTCAGAAATGAGCCTCCTTGCCCTTGTCTTGTCTTTGCTCGACATTTTTTTCCTCAGGTCATTTCTTTCTAGATACTCAACCAGGTCATACCATTACTACATATCACACTCGTTATATTACTTCAGAAATAAGTACTAAAAAAAAAAAGCCTTATATATCCAGGTACAACGATGCTCAGAATATATCATAAATGAGTTTTAAAATGAACGATCAATGGTAATTCGTTGTGA
Organism: Homarus gammarus; assembly: GCA_958450375.1. Lineage (NCBI taxonomy): Eukaryota > Metazoa > Arthropoda > Malacostraca > Decapoda > Nephropidae > Homarus > Homarus gammarus. Next base: position 68,728 of record CAUDMG010002119.1, on the reverse strand, counting down.
TGAGAAGCGCTGCACCAAACTAAATTCAGTCTTTGGTCTTATCTGCTGTGATGATCAAATAGTAATTCTTCATTATTTATCGTCAATTGTTTCACTGTTCTTGTTAATGGGGAGGTGAATGAATATATGTGAAAATGATCGAACTAGGGTGACATTTATTGGGCTATATACTCGTATCTCTGATGTTGCACTGTGCCATATGGGCGAGTCTCTCTCTCTCTCTCTCTCCCACAAAGCCAAGCCCTTGAGTGCTCTGTAAATCAACTACAGTAAGCTTATTTATAAATCCTTATGTGCTCTTACCTGTATGCAAGCCTCATTAGTGTGTGTGTGTGTGGGGGGGGGGGGTGTCTTGAACTACCCATATCTACCATGTACTGTACTACAAGTGTCTTCCAGTGTTGAGGGCTGATGACACAACAAGCTCTAGATGACCTCACAACAGGAGACCTCCCTAAACTCACCCTATTCCTGCCTGGAGTCTTTTTTTTTGTAATCCCCCCCCCCCCCCCCCCCCGTTATGGTGTGTGTGTGTGTGTGCCAGGTATGTGTTAGATGTGTCTTAGGTGCGTGTCAGATGTGCGCTGCTTGCCAAAATTATTTATATACAAAGACGTGACTATCGTACATGTGGCTCGTAAATTATTGTACATAAGATTAGTCTTTTAAAAAGTTAGTGAAAGCTTTTTATTAAATGTCTTGAATGTGTAATTGTGTAAGTATGACGTTTGTAATAAAGTATATATAAATTATTGGTTTGTTTTTACTGTTCCTTTAATTTGAGAGTATAGTATAATGCAATTTGTGTTTATAAGGATATAATAATAATAATAATAATAACAATAATAATAATAATAACAATAATAATAATAATAACAATAATAATAATAATAATAATTCGTAGAGGACTTTTTTTTACCAATTTTGATTCATAGAAGAAAAATACAATAGAAATATAATAAAGAAAATAAGAATTCTGGCGACTCAAAGAAACGGACTTAAACGGTAAACTGTCTGACGTACAGAGATGACTAACAGGAAAACAAACAAAGAATTAAGAACACTTGTTATTGAAAGAACACACACACACACACACACACACACAAAGTTTACGGGAATCAGTCTCTGAACTGTCTTACCTGACTGATGCTGCTGCTTCAGTTTGGGAGGAGCGAACCTTTAACACCCCCTGTATATAACCTGGCTTAGTTCACCTGGCTGACAACATGCCAGAACACCTACATGACAAAACACCTGGCTAACTACACACCTACCTCACAACACACATACCTGACAACACATCTGGCTGTCAAACGTCAACACACCTTACTTGGAGCTGGCGGTCGCTCGCCCCACAAGGGGTCACAGCTCAAGATTGAAGAAGCCGCAAGTCCAGAAAACTGTGAGGGTAAACTTTTTCGGAGAGAGAGTTGTGAACTCTTGGAACAATCTGTCAGAAAGTGTTGTGACGACACCGAGTGTGAGCTCTTTCAAGACCAGACTTGACCAACACTGGAGCGGGTTCAGATTGGATATATGAGCAATAGGGGTTGGGTGTAAATGGGACTGCCCAGTATGGGCTAATAGGCCAGCTGCAGTTTCCTCCATTCTTATGTTCTTATGCTAAGACTCACCACGTGGTTCACACCCTTGTTAAGACTCACCACGTGGTTCACACCCTTGTTAAGACTCACCAAGTGGTTCACACCCTTGTTAAGACTCACCAAGTGGTTCACACCCTTGTTAAGACTCACCACGTGGTTCACACCCTTGTTAAGACTCACCACGTGGTTCACACCCTTGTTAAGACTCACCACGTGGTTCACACCCTTGTTAAGACTCACCACGTGGTTCACACCCTTGTTAAGACTCACCACGTGGTTCACACCCTTGTTAAGACTCACCACGTGGTTCACACCCTTGTTAAGACTCACCACGTGGTTCACACCCTTGTTAAGACTCACCACGTGGTTCACACCCTTGTTAAGACTCACCACGTGGTTCACACCCTTGTTAAGACTCACCACACTAGGGGGAGGAGGTGAGGTTGGTAGAAAGTCAGAGGAAAAGTAAATATATTTATTTCGTTGAAAAACAAACAAACACGATACAGGAAATAATAAATGGCGGGGGGGGGGGGGGTTGGCACCGAGCTTAAGAGGGTAGTTCCGTGTCCTTTAACGACTCCAACACGACTCCAGTACCTTATTACTGTTTCTCACTTCCTCTGCCACGACCACCTCTAACACCAACTCAGGCGGTTGTTGCTTAACCAGCAGAGTCGTTTAGTGGGGTTGGAACGACTGCTCACAATTCTCACCTTTGGTTCTTCAGTATTCTGCGGCGATCTCACAAGCTCGTATGTGTAAACCCTGTGTGTATGTGAAGTAGTCGTAAGAGTCGTGCGATTAATTTCAAGGGGAGGCGGAGGGGGGGTCGTCGAGGTCCACAACGACTTTGACTTACCTGTGTTCAAGTATTATTAACGAGACCTAGAGTCGTAACCGAACCAAACCCATCCTGAACATATCCTGACCTACTGTACCTGGACCTACAGTACTTGTAATATAACCGCATCTTAACCCGGATTAACACGCTGGTAGAGTTCCGGGGTTGGATTTTAATTTGACGAAGTTATCATTAAAAAAAAACACCTGAAAATTAGCATCCCTTTGTTTATTCACCTGAGGATTAAACACCCTAACACTACCTGGGGGGTTAGGTTAGGTTAGGGTGGTTAATATTAAGCTGAAGTAAGCTGGGGGCTAATCACCAGGTGATCTGTTTTAAGTACAGTACAGCGACGACACTTACTTGGGAGATAACAGCCGGAAGCCGTGAACACGACTTGACTCTGACGCGAGTGGGAATGACAGTGAAGTTGTGGCGGTGCAGATAACCAGGATAGTTATAAAGAGCTTCATGAAGCCAGCTGTGTCACGATATCTTTACCTGGCTCTACCTTCTTACGGTATCTGAATATACAGTAATAGTAGTAGCATTAGTCGTAATAGCAGTGGTAATAACAGAAGTAGTAGTCGTAATAGCAGTAGTAGTAGTCGTAATAGCAGCATAGTAGTAACAGTAGTAGTAGTCGTAATAGCAGTAGTAGTAACAGTAGTAGTAGTCGTAATAGCAGTAGTAGTAACAGTAGTAGTAGTTATAATAGCACTACAGGGGCGGATCCAGGAATATCAAAAGGGTTGTCGGTCCAAGAAGTTGTAAGTGGGGGGAACATGACGAGCACAGGGAGCACACCCAGTCATGTGCACTTGATATTAGGATATATTCTGAAGTCAATAGTAATTACTTTATACTGTACAAAAACATCTGAGAACAATACTGCTTTAAAGAAAAAGTATTGGAATTTTCTGGTGAAACGGGGGGTCCGGACCACCAGGACCCCCCCACTAGATCCGCCCTTGCCAGTAATAATAGTAGCAGTAGTCGTAATAACAGTAGTAATAACAGTAGTAGCAGTCGTAATAACAGTAGTAATAACAGTAGTAGTAGTCGTAACAGTAGTCGTAATAGCAGTAGTAATAACAGTAGTAGTAGTCATAATAGTAGTCGTAATAGCAGTAGTAATATGGTATGGCTATTAGGGCAGGATGGAGGCCTATTAAAAAATAACAGTAATAGTAGTAGTCGTAATAGCAGTAGTAATAGCAGTAGTAATAACAGTAGTAATAGCAGTCGTAATGACAGTAGTTATATGGTATGGCTATTAGGGCAAGATGGAGGCCTATTAAAAAAATAACAGTAATAGTAGTAGTCGTAATAACAGTAGTAATAACAGTAGTAATAACAGTAGTAGTAGTCATAACAAGACCTCTTACCCCGAGAAGTAGCTCTAGAGTAAGTGCAGCTGCCGTGTGATGTAGACAGTAGCTAGAAAACCGTCAGAGTGAGACCAACTGTACGGCTATCCTGTCTTTTATAAACCATTAATACGTATTTCAGAGACTATAAGCACCCATAGAGAAAATACGGCATTATTACGTTTTTAGGGGAATGTAAGAAGTGTCTATAAACTACTTAGGGAAATAATTGACTCCATGACATTTAGATTTATATAGCAGATAAGGTATTGGTCCACCGTGTTGTGTACGTTAGTTATGATAGTAGTGCTGTGTCACCCCTCCTCTACCCTCCTCCCGGTAACACGTGTATCAACATCACCCCTCCTCTACCCTCCTCCCGGTAACACGTATATCAACATCACCCCTCCTCTACCCTCCTCCCGGTAACACGTACATCAACATCACCCCTCCTCTACCCTCCTCCCGGTAACACGTATATCAACATCACCCCTCCTCTACCCTCCTCCCGGTAACACGTACATCAACATCACCCCTCCTCTTCCCTCCTCCCGGTAACACGTATATCAACATCACCCCTCCTCTACCCTCCTCCCGGTAACATGTACATCAACATCACCCCTCCTCTACCCTCCTCCCGGTAACACGTATATCAACATCACCCCTCCTCTACCCTCCTCCCGGTAACATGTACATCAACATCACCCCTCCTCTACCCTCCTCCCGGTAACACGTACATCAACATCACCCCTCCTCTTCCCTCCTCCCGGTAACACGTATATCAACATCACCCCTCCTCTACCCTCCTCCCGGTAACATGTACATCAACATCACCCCTCCTCTACCCTCCTCCCGGTAACACGTATATCAACATCACCCCTCCTCTATCCTCCTCCCGGTAATACGTACATCAACATCACCCCTCCTCTTCCCTCCTCCCGGTAACACGCATATCAACATCACCCCTCCTCTACCCTCCTCCCGGTAACATGTACATCAACATCACCCCTCCTCTACCCTCCTCCCGGTAACACGTACATCAACATCACCCCTCCTCTACCCTCCTCCCGGTAACACGTGCATCAACATCACCCCTCCTCTACCCTCCTCCCGGTAACACGTACATCAACATCACCCCTCCTCTACCCTCCTCCCGGTAACATGTACATCAACATCACCCCTCCTCTTCCCTCCTCCCGGTAACACGTACATCAACATCACCCCTCCTCTACCCTCCTCCCGGTAACACGTACATCAACATCACCCCTCCTCTACCCTCCTCCCGGTAACACGTACATCAACATCACCCCTCCTCTACCCTCCTCCCGGTAACACGTACATCAACATCACCCCTCCTCTACCCTCCTCCCGGTAACACGTACATCAACATCACCCCTCCTCTACCCTCCTCCCGGTAACACGTACATCAACATCACCCCTCCTCTACCCTCCTCCCGGTAACACGTACATCAACATCACCCCTCCTCTACCCTCCTCCCGGTAACACGTACATCATCATCACCCCTCCTCTACCCTCCTCCCGGTAACACGTACATCAACATCACCCCTCCTCTACCCTCCTCCCGGTAACACGTACATCAACATCACCCCTCCTCTACCCTCCTCCCGGTAACACGTACATCAACATCACCCCTCCTCTACCCTCCTCCCGGTAACACGTACATCAACATCACCCCTCCTCTACCCTCCTCCCGGTAACACGTACATCATCATCACCCCTCCTCTACCCTCCTCCCGGTAACACGTATATCATCATCACCCCTCCTCTACCCTCCTCCCGGTAACACGTATATCAACATCACCCCTCCTCTACCCTCCTCCCGGTAACACGTATATCATCATCACCCCTCCTCCCGGTAACACGTATATCAACATCACCCCTCCTCTACCCTCCTCCCGGTAACACGTACATCAACATCACCCCTCCTCTACCCTCCTCCCGGTAACACGTACATCATCATCACCCCTCCTCTACCCTCCTCCCGGTAACACGTATATCATCATCACCCCTCCTCTACCCTCCTCCCGGTAACACGTATATCAACATCACCCCTCCTCTACCCTCCTCCCGGTAACACGTATATCATCATCACCCCTCCTCCCGGTAACACGTATATCATCATCACCCCTCCTCTACCCTCCTCCCGGTAACACGTATATCATCATCACCCCTCCTCTACCCTCCTCCCGGTAACACGTATATCATCATCACCCCTCCTCTACCCTCCTCCCGGTAACACGTATATCAACATAGTACTTTTATAATTTCTTGTTATGAACCGTAGAGAGTTTTGTAATTTACGTTTATATTTTTTTCTTTACCATCAAGTCAACGTTTAGTTCCAAAGTTAATCATTCAGAAACGAATGAATGAGACTTGAAATTTTTTTTTTTTAAATTGTGTCATTGTGTTTTGCTTACCCGTAAAAAAATACCAGCCCACAGCATCCATTGGTAGGCGGTTACAGAGACGCTCTCAATAATGAAAAAAGAAAATCACGCGTACCCCGACAACTTTTGATGAATACACTGGTGAGAATTATGCTCGTGTAAAGTACTCCAGTTGTGGCTTTAATGATGAATTCTAGAACACAGGCGTGGGGGCCAGCTTGTCCCGGATGTGAATATTTCCGCTAACGCTCCCCGTGAACGGTGTCGCTTTGGTTCCCTCCGAGCTTCATTAATTTCTAAACCGCCCAGTTTCTCCTGCTCGGGAAAAATACGCTCGTGGAAAGTATGAACCTGTGACTAGGCTTGTCGTCCCCTGTTGTAGTGCCCAGGGGCTGGATACTCAAAAATATTTAAGGCGTTTTATCTCCCAGAGTTGATCATAACTTGAGCGATGACGTCATTTTCTCTGACTCAAAACACAGGGGATGTTAAGGCTATATCACACTAGTACCTTTTACGTCAACTTTTCCCGTTTCCGTCGTTATCCACGAATTGTAATTTTATTTTTTCGCCCGTCTCTTTCAGACTAGAGTCCCTACATCAGTATGTATGGGGACTCGAGTTCAGACGAAACGTATCTTTTACGCCTGGCTGGTTTGTGCCAATTTCTGTGGACAAGATCTACACTCGACAATGAGGATATGATACGCCTCCTTACTGTTGGTGTGACCCAGGTGCATATTCTTGAACCTCAGAGATTTTTCTGCAGTTCTTCAGTCTGTTTGGTTCATAATTTCCCTAAATAACTTGGCATCGTCCACAAACATTTGTATAGAGGAGTGTTTAGCTTCTGGCTGTCTGGTATATTATTTATGAAGCAAACAAATAACAACGGGCCCAATACACTGCCCTGTGGTACCCCGCTTGTCACAGGTACACAAGACTATTTCGTACCATTTATCACCACCACACACACTGCTTGCGGTCATGCAGAAAGTCTCCAATCCACATTAGGACACTTCCCCGAATCCCGTAACATTCCGATTTAATTCTCAGCCTTTCATGTGGCACACTGACGAAAATCGTTGCAAAATGTTTACTTATTTTGTGTTGATGCAAGTATGACCCCTTCAATATGATGGCCTCCACTAGAGTATAGTGTAGTGGACGTCTCCCCTACAAACTGCGTATCGCATTCCAATGTGCTGCCTTCCCAAGCAACCAACCAGATGTTACCGTATCTTAACAACGAAACTATTCACCGGCGACTTTCTGGGTTTTCCCAACATGACTCATGACGGCTGCTGCGGGGTATATAAGCTCTGTCTCTCCATTGAGATTTTGTACGGCCGAAATAGCCTAATGGCGAAGAGGCCAGTAATCCTCAACAACTTCGGACTTGAGATTCATTCGACTGCTGGACCTGGAGCTGCGAAGACCTGCCTCTTTTGCTGCGTGTTTGAGCAGTCTGCAACTTTGTTGTGATAGGACACTCAATCCTAGTGATTGTACTTACTCAACATAGTGACGGTGTAATTACCATCACAGATTGTACGGAAAATTCCAACTTCTGGAAAACAAATATTTGGGCTCCCCAAATTTTGACTACTACCCGTGCGTCTACGTCCTGGATTGGCCAATCAGTGGTGCCCCACGGTGGCGTGATACATGCACGTTTACTGCGGTGCTCTGATTGGCTAACCGAACGTGGCGTGGTAGGTAGGCTGTTTCTACTCTCTAAGTCCTCTTCTTTCCTTTTTTCATCCCCCTCATGCACTCCGTTCTTTGAACGGGAGGCGGGACTTAGTGATACGGTCGATCCGGCAAGGGAACCTGTGATAGTGCAGGGCACCCCTTGTCCGGGGGTCACCGGTAGGTGGCAACTTTCTTAGATATAACTATAGTCACAGGTAACCTGGGTGCAGAACCCTACGAGCCCGACGCCCGTCCAAGAGGGGGGGGGGGGGGGCGGGGTCACTGCTCCCAGGCAGGAGCCCTGTGTTATAGGTAGGATTAGATGTAATCAAAAAGATGACAACAAGCATTAGAATAAAACATAGAGATAAGGGACACTCTATTGGAAGGGGAAAAGTGGCAGAAATCACTTACAACAAATTGCAAGTCCCACTTACAAGAATATTCAGCACCAATGAAGGTTTTAAAGTAATCTGTAAAGATGACTTTGATTCAGATAAAATCCTTTCAAAAGAAGCCAGAGATGTATTTTACAATGAAGGCCTTGTTGTTGTCATGCCACCAGAACAAAAAGCAAAAAGATCAGTTTTCGTTCGTCAAGTCGACCAAGAGATCGGGAGGAAGACATCTGAAGACCTGAAAGATGAACTGGAACGGCAAAACAGGTGGATGAAGATTGAAGAAGTCATTAAGATAAAAGACTATACTCATGTTTTTAAGATTACTTTTGAAGAAGTGTCAATGGCTGAGAAAGTTTTACAACAGGGCTTTCTAATATTCAACATGTCAGTCACACCACATCAAATAAAGAAGGAGACATTCATCAGTCTGCAAACTTGTTTCTCCTGCTACAAACATGAAGAGCATACAACGAGAGACTGTCCGGAAAAAGAAAAAAAGTACTGCTCAGATTGTGCAGGCGACGACCATACCTACACTGAATGTAAGAATACATATGTTGGCTGTCTCAACTGTAAGAGAAACGGGAATGCATACATAGGACATAGGACGTTAGCAATGGCATGCCCAATAAAAAAACACATGATAAAGTATAAGGAACAAGAAACAAGGAAAAAGGAACAAGACAAGAAGGATACGACATACGTCGAAATAGCCAAGAGAGCGGTCCAAGAGGCTCATAGACCAGAATCCACCATATTAAACCTAAGTGAGCCAATACATGACAAGGTAATGATTAGTATGATCCATGCACATTTGCACAATATCATTGCACCCGGATCATACAATGAGGAATTAAGGAAAATGTTTAAATTGAATAGCCTACCAGAGATGATATTTCCAGAGAATCCACAATCCGAAAAACTATTTCAGGCAACATACGCAAGCGAACTGAGCGAAAGACTACAGCTAGACAAACAAAGGTTTGAGCAAGGAGCAACAGCTGATACACAAGGAACACAAGCGACTGATAGAGATCCCAGACAAATGACTAGAAGTGACAAAGAGAAAATAGAAATAACAAAAGGACAGACTACAAGACAAAGGAGTAGGAGGAGAGAAGATAAGATGGAAACTGAACACAATATACAACCTGAATCTGCTGAAGATATTGGATTAAAAGTTATCACTACAACAAAACATGGAATCCCAACATCGAGACCAACAGGAGGGACAATAGTAAAAAACTGTGAAGGAGGGATATACAAGTGGACATATCAAGAAAAATCCCTAAGTGAAGATTACGTCTGGTCACTAATTACTACGGACAAACTAAAGATTACGACCAATGACTTTAAAATAGTAGACCCGTCAGAGTTTAGAAGAGTCAGAAGCGGGAAACAGGATGATAGGTCTCCACTTCAACAGTTACAATCCAAGTATAAGAAATAATGGACAATAGACAAACAGTAAGAACTTTAAGAATAATACAACACAACGTAAGAAACTGGAAGACCGAGAGAATTAACCTAAGTAATATATATCAAGAAATTGACCCTGACATTATACTAATAAACAGTCACGGTGAGACAGAAAACAACAACATAAAACTCTTTAACTATTATGTAAACCAAAGAAATAAATCGGGCGAGAAAAATGACGGAGTAGCTATAGCGGTTAAAAGAAACTTAAAATTTAAACTAATTGATGACTTCCAGGATGAATTTCTGGCAATAAAAATAAATACAACTCAAGGAGACGTAATAATTGCTACTACTTATCTGCCACCGAGACGACCCTACTTACCTATAGAAGACCTATTAAAATTGGCTAACAGTAGTCATCCGATGTACATCTTAGGAGACTTTAACGCCAGACATAGGATTTTTGACAATACAAATAATAACGTCGTGGGAAACGCCCTTAATCAATTAATAAATTTAGGGAAAATCAATCATCTAGGTCCTAACTTTCCAACCTGGAGAAATCACAATACACAATCGACACCAGACAAAATTTTTACCAACAACAAAGCCTTTTTCAATTACCATATAATACAGGGACCTCTTACAGGCAGTGACCATCTGCCAATTATACTAACACTGTCAACAAGCCCCATACAGATACCAATAAAAAAGAGACTGAAAATGAGTAAAACAGACTGGGACAGCTTCAAAGACGACTTAAGTAGTCACCACTCGATTAACCTACAAGGGAAAACAACAGAAGATATAGACTCAGAAATGGACAGACTGCACTCAGCAATAAAAACATCTATAACCAAACACACTCCTACTTCACACTTTAGAACATTACCCAACAACAGACTACCAGGAGAAGTTAAATTAATCCAGACCTATTACAATGAAATAAACAGGTATATGGAAAGACATGGCAGTAACAGATGGCTATATACGACACAGATAGCACTACAGATAAAATTAAGAGACGCATGTAAGGAAGCAAACAATAAAAAATGGAATGATATTATAATGGCGGCTGACATGACTAAAGACACAAAAACATTTTGGACTTCCATAAACAAGATGATGGGGCACAACAAGCAAAAAACACCATACATTAAAGACCAAAACGGAATAAAATTGCACGAGGAAAATGAACAAGAGTCAGCATTCAAAAGGGAATGGGTAAAATTTTTTAAAATATCAGATGAGGAAAATGAAGATTTTGATAGTGAACACGAAGAAAGGATAGAAGACGAAATGGGAAGACATATACATAGAATCACCCCAAGGCAATATATAGACTATAACTTATTACCTAATAATCAAATAATAACCATGGGAGAAATGATGCACTGTCTGAGGAAGTTTAAGGAAAAAGCCCCTGGGCTCACAGGTATTACACGAAATATGATCATGAATCTACCTGAAAATATTTTAAATACACTATTAAACATTTATAACGCATGCTTAATAACCGGTTACTTTCCAGACAAACTAAAATATGCTAAAATGATATTTATTCCGAAGGAGGGTAAGGACAATAAGGAAATATTAAACTACAGGCCAATATCTTTATTAGAAATTACTGGGAAACTATTGGAAAAAATTTTAAATACAAGACTTATAGCCTTTTTAACACAACATGGGAAAACTAACAATAGACAACATGGATTTATGCCCAATAGAAATACCCTAACTGCAATAGCCATAATAACGGAAATAATTGCAATAGAAAAAAGCAAGGGTAACCAGATCAATATAATTTTAAGGGATGTTTCTAAGGCCTTTGATAAGGTTTGGCATTTAGGCTTAAAATATAAAATATTAAAACTGGGACTTAATGAATACTTGCTAAGAATATTGTGTAACTATTTAGATGGTAGGAGAGCACAAATTCAAATTGGAAACTTTTTGGGAACTATGTTTAATCTTGAGAGTGGAGTACCTCAAGGAGGATGCCTTTCTCCAACATTATATACAATTTATACTTCAGACACACCTCAACCTACCCCCTTTAGCGAATATGTAATGTTTGCTGATGATATTACTCAAATAGTATCATACCCAGGAAAATCAACCCAATTTATGGCACTTTACACGGTAAGAGCGATAAAAAACATAAATGATTTTGAGAAAAAATGGAAAATCAGGACAAATAAGAACAAATTCAAGATAATACCAATAGCCAAGATTAAAACAAGTCCAGTAATAGTCGACCAGGAACTATACCCATACGACACTGAAGGCAGGATGCTTGGACTAAAACTAACAAAAAGAGGATATATAACATACTTAAAAGATAAAGAGCGACAGGCAAGAATAAGATTATCAAAAATAAAACGCTTTAAGAACCTTAGCATTAATAACAAGAGAAAGATATATATTGCCCTTGTCAAATCAATTATGGACTACCCACCCATCCCATTGAACACCCTTAGTAAAACGAGCATTAAAAGGTTACAAACAGTACAAAATATAGCCCTTAGATTTATATATAACATAAAATATACAGACCACATCAGTAATGAACAGCTACATAAGAGAGCAAATCTCTTAGCAATCAATGTAGATATACACAACAAAGCTGTAAATATTTGGAAAAAAGTGACTGAACTTAACACAGAAACATATCAAAACTGGATTAATAATATAGACAACGAAGAATTCCAAGAACACAGTTGGTTTAAATCAGCCAGGAAGAAAGTAATTGAACCATCTCCTGCCCCAATATACATATAAAACCTTAATAGAGAGAATAAAAGATGAGAGTGACCTACCAGTTCCATTAAGAACCTGGCAGGCCTCTCCATACAGTGTACCTTTAGACTAACATAACTAATATTTAATAATTAACATTTAACATTGAACGGATCATATGAAGATCCTCCCCCCCAAACCTACTTGGGGGGAGGATCTTCATATGATCAAGCCCAGTCGCGCTCATCTGAAGATCCACCCCTAACCTAACCTAACCAAACCTAACCAAACCAAACCTAACCTAACCTAACCAAACCTAACCTAACCAAACCAAACCAAACCAAACCTAACCTAACCAAACCAAACCTAACCTAACCTAACCAAACCAAACCTAACCTAACCTAACCAAACCTAACCTCCCCCCCCAAATCTACTTGGGGGGGAGGATCTTCATATGATCTAGCCTGGGGGGGGAGGATCTTCAGTTGGATACTTTGGGGGGGAAGATCTTCATATGATCCCATTGAACTAACATCTTAGTAAAAAAAAAAAAAAAAAAAAAAAAAAAAAATGTGATTACCCTCCCAGCTACACAAGGACTTGGGCGGGCTCACTAACTCCGAAGAAAAAAAAAAAAAAAAAAAAAAAAAAAAAAAAAAAATAATAATAATAATAATGTGATTACCCTCCCAGCTACATTAGCCAGGAAGAAGTAATTGAACCACCCCCTGCCCTAATATACATATTTACACATAAAACATTAATAGAGGAATAAAGATGAGAGTGACCTACCAGCTCCACTAAGAACCTGGCAGGCCTCTCCATACAGTGTACCTTTAGACTAACACAACTAACACTTAACTAACACTTAACTAACACCTCAAAAAAAAAAAAAAAAAAAAAAAAAAAAAAAAAAAAAAATGTGACTACCTTCCCAGTTACACAAGGACCTGGGCGAGCTCACTAACTCCAACAATAATAAAAATAATAATAATAAGCAGCATTATATAAATAAACCAATATTAATACAACGGTCTGACGACCCAAGGGAGCAGAACAAAGATAAAACACCAATAAGAAAGATGAAGCGATCTGGTTGAGCCCAGATTCTTTCTACTCCTGCTGTATTTAAGTTTCACCACTTTTTCCTCATCCCCTAATAATCTTCTTTCACCTCTTAACTAAAGACTTCGTACTCGTACTCGAGATTCATTCTGACCATTCTTTTTGAACAAGCAACACCTCCTCCTCCGCCGCTGCCTGGCTGCCCTTCGCATCTCCTCGCCTGCCTGGCGGTCCTCGCTCCCGCCGGCGAGCATGGCGACCCACCAGCTGTCCTTCCCTGAGCTTCCTCACCAACCAACTCTCATTCTGGCCCATCTTCCTGAACACGCAACACCTCCTCCAGCAAGCTCCTAGCTGTCCAGCATTCATTCAACCAGGAGGCCAGCAACAGGCAACATCTTCTCTAACGAAGCTCCTGCACATCTACCTCCTTCAACAAGCTACTCACCGAACGTCTTCTACTGAGCAGCTCCCCACCACACGGCATCTCCGTCCCTCCAGACTGTCTATCATATAACGTATATATTATACAAGAAAACCACATTAGAGTTTCCTTCCATCCTGAGTGCTAGACGACATTAATATCTCTCGATACCCCTACAATAGCTCTGTGAACATGATGATTTTACACCTTGAATATGACGATATCACACCCTTTTAGTTAATAAATGTCTTAACTCAAGGGTCTAAGTCATTTTACTTCTGCGGTTGTCATTTCAATCAAAGTTTTTATTTTTACCTTTATCCTCTTCGCCACTGATTGGCTCGTTAGCCCATAGGGTTAAGACTACTATTTCATCCTCTGCACAAAACTCCATTTACTTAACATGCACATCTCTCACCTACTATGTCCAGGGTTCGAGTCCTGGCCTTGGACAGACATGGGAAGGGTGTTATCCAGTGTGCCCATGACAGCACCTGTCCTCTCTTGTAGATATTGGTGAAGGAAGGCTACGGAAGCCTGAGATCCTGCAAAATGAAGCAATGGGAATAACTTTAGCATGCCGAAATAATACAATGATTGAGATAATGAAAATGGAACTAAGGTTACAGAGTATTTCACAGAGGGTCAATGAAATAAATACAGTTGCAGCAATTCAATTAATGAGAGGGAACAGTGGGGGTAAACTTTGACAAGATGTAAACGATGGCATAAAAAATAAAAGGACCTTCTGGAGACAAGTCAAGAGAGGATACATGAAAGTATTAATAAACATAATTAAACAATATAATCTGAAAGACTGGTGCACAGCTGTTTATTAAAGCTGTAAGGATCCACTCTGGGATTAGTAATTTACCTAAAATAAACACACTGCACGTATATTGTGAAGGTTCAGTTGTGTCAAGTGGCAGGGTAGGGTGTGGGATCGTTATAAGGCAGTACACACAAGATACTGTACTCATGACACCAAAATTGGACTTCTGCTGAGCAATTTTATATCAACACAAGCTGAGTTACATGGTGTTAGTAGGATTGGGAAACGTTTGACTCTGTGTACTTTGTAGTTGAAAAATAAGTTGTATACCGTAATTATGGCGCCGTTGGATCTCCTGTGGCAACCATGTTTTGGTTCACATTGCCTGCTGTACGAAGTCTTCGCCAGTTCCTAGTGACGTTACGATTGTTTACATCAAGGAATATCTAATAAGGAAGTTATACTCAAAGCCCTCGATTGGCCTACCAGCTAGTGACAAAGCGTTCCTAAGAAAGAAAACGATTTTTAATTTTATGGGCGAACTATTATAAAAGATGAATATTTATTGTACCTTACAATACACGTATAATATTAGAACAGCATCTGAAAGCAGTGTTCTTTTTTCGTTCATATTAGGAACAATAAACATACCCTGGATTGGAAAAAACAGTAAAGAGGTGTTTAAATCATCATAGGTCAACGAAAGACTTCTGGTTGAAACAAGTCTAATTAGGGAAATGAATTCTATAAACCTTAGTGATGGTCAGTACAAAGCTGATGTTAATAAATTTTTTGTCAGTGGCCCAAGGTTAAAAATGCGTTGAAAGCATTTGAGGTGGATGTAGGGTAGATGATTAGTGGGTCCCATGTTTTTGACCTGACTTGACTCTTTTTATAAGCTCTTCTTTCACTTGCAGTGGAGGAGGGGGGGGGGGGGTGGATTAATGGATCCCATGTTATTGACCTGACGTGATATTATGTAAGGTCACCCATTGTATATAAGCCTCTCTTAGTCCCTGTAAACTCAGTTGCCTCTGAAGATGTCTTGAATAACGACAAAAGCTAAGGTGCTCCAGTGTTTCCCTTTTCCTGTGTGGTTTTATAACCTTGGCACCCAAGACTATAGCCATGGTCTTGGGTGCTAGAAGTGGTATAAGTCTTTAGGTTTATCTATTTAATGAAGTTATAAGGCCCACCAGGTATCACACAGCCAGGTACTAACCATTTATCATGCTATATTTCATTAGCCCACGGACTTCTACATATAATCAACACCTCAACCCGCCAGGATTCGAACCCACGGCCCACGAGCTATGTATTGTACAGGGTCACCGAAAAGGAATTTCCAGATTTCAATATACCGTACTGTACAGTATAATTTTTTTTTTTTTTTACAGGGATTAGTCCACCCGGGCACAGGTCACTGACCCACATCAGGGCCTGGGGGGCGAAAATATTATTATATCATCATCATCATCATCATATAATAATAATAATAATAATAATAATCATAATAATAATAATATCATAATAAATGATATGCCTGACGTTGTACACTCCTCCATACAAATGTTTGCCGATGATGGCAAGTTATTTCGGGAAATTAAGAACCAAGCGGACTGTGAAGAGCTGCAGAAGGACCTCTGTGGGCTCCAGGAATGGTCGAAGGAATGGCTGCTGAGATTCAATGTCACGAAGTGTAAGGGGATGCACCTGGGGCGTACCAACGGTAAGGAGGCGTACCATATGTCCCAACGGGATGAAGAAAATGTACTAGTTGAGACTGTGTGTGAGAAGGACCTAGGTGTGTATGTTGACAATGAGCTGAAGTTCTCGGGCCATTGTGAGAAGAAGGTATTCAGGCAAATAAATTATTGGGTCTTATAAGAAGGTCGTTCAGATATCTAGACGGTCCGTCCCTCGTGACGAT
Source organism: Homarus gammarus (assembly GCA_958450375.1). Classification (NCBI taxonomy): domain Eukaryota; kingdom Metazoa; phylum Arthropoda; class Malacostraca; order Decapoda; family Nephropidae; genus Homarus; species Homarus gammarus. The sequence goes on along the minus strand of CAUDMG010002119.1, from coordinate 52,047 downwards.
CTTCAGGAGTGAAGTGCTTCCCCATCTGGAGTACTGTCACCCCATCTGGTCCCCGAGATATGCTAGGGACTGTCAGTTGGTTGAAAATGTTCAAAGGAGGGCCACCAAACTGGTGCCTGCACTTCGGCACCTCAGCTACCCTGAGAGATTGGAGCGCCTGAACTTGCCTAGCTTATACTACAGACGGGCAAGGGGGGACCTAGTTGAGGTTTATAAGCATCTCAGGGGGCACTACTCAGTTGAGTGTCCTTACTTGGAGCTGGCGGACGCTCGCCCCACAAGGGGTCACAGCTCAAGATTGAAGAAGCCGCAAGTCCAGAAAACCGTGAGGGCAAACTTTTTCGGAGTGAGGGTTGTAAACTCTTGGAACAATCTACCAGAGAGTGTTGTGACGGCACCGAGAGTGAGCTCTTTCAAGAGAAGACTTGACCAACACTGGAGCGGGTTCAGGTACATTCAGGAGCCGGTGCATGCCCAGTATTTGCCAACAGTGCGTGACAGAGACGTGACCGATCGCCCGGGCGGCTAGCGAGCCGACCTTTTGGTGAAGAATATAAAGGAAAAGAGACGTGACCGATCGCCCAAGCGGCTAACAAGCCGATCAGTGGCGAAGAGGATAAAAGTAAAATAATAATAATAATAATAATAATAATAATAATAATAATACAGTGACCCCTCCGTTAACGAACTCAATCCGTTCCAGAAGGTCGTTCGTTAACCGAAACCATTGTTTCAATGGGTTTTTGGGTAATTGGTTCCAGCTCACCGAAAATTTCCTAAATTCAACAAAAATGGTAGAAAAGTTCACTTACTTTGAGGTGTGTATGTAGAAGGCTCCTGGATTATGATGATGATGATGGGATTTAGAATGGGGGTGGAGGAGAAGGAAGAAGAGAAGGCATTGGGGTGGAAGAGAAGTCACCCCATGGTGCCATTTCACCCATAAAATTTTAGCTCTCTGGTGTAATTCAAGATTATTTTCTTTAAATCAACACTGCACTGCATTATATATTGTCAATATGTAAAATATATTTCAAAATGACCAATAATTTGCTTGGAAACACAGAAAAAAGCGTTTAGTTGAAGAAAGTCTCAAGCAAGATGTTACCTCCAGTGAAAACAGAGAGAGACTAACTCCTGTTTGCTGTGTTAAGAGGCTGGATGCCGTGCATTAAACTAGTCACTTTACCTTCAATTATGTTCAATAATTGTTAAAATGACTAAAAAATTGAATATTAAACTTTTAAAATTATTGAATAATATAAACTTCTTGATATTTACTAAAATAGTAAGGAATTTAAGCCCTAGAACCGATTAATGTATTGGCGGACTGATACTAAAGCTGGTTGCCCGGTCAGTGCAAGCGAAAACATGTTGAGGTCGGTTCGTAAGAACTTCGTTAACCGAATTTTTGTTCATTAACCGAATTGAAGGTCCTTATGGAAGGCAGTTCGTTAATCGAAATTACGTTAACCGAGGTGTTCGTTAAACGAGGGGTCACTGTAATAATAATAATAATAATAATAATAATACAGTAAAAATAATAATAATAATAATAATAATAATAATAATATCTATTATTATTATTATTATTACAACAATTAATAGCAAATTAATACAAATAAAAAAAAAAAAAAAAATAATAACCATAAATAAATACAAAAAAATAAAAAATAAATCAAGAATGAGAAACGATACACATTATGTATGTTGTGTTGTCCAAGTAAGAGAAACAATTGAGACCCTGCAATTGTGTGTAAATGAGGCAGAAAGTCAGATCAGCAACCTGGGACTTGGTCACAATTTTCATGATGCCATGTGGCAGCAAGATCTACCATAGACAGCACATTATGCTTCCAATATCTTCCCAGGCGGTAGTACCTACCTGATTGGTAGCTGCCTACTACCTATAAACGAATGTTGAGTGTTCTCTTCCCATGACCATTTTAATTTATGCACAAAAAATCACAGTGAACAAGCTGTTCAGGTAATATACAAATACAAAAGGTAATCAGAGGAAAGAGAAACATGAAAAATGCCCAAGCAATTGTGTATTTCTTACATCTTCAAGCAGTACAGTACATACATATTTTTTTCCAACATACAAGACTTTTCCTGTTTTAATGAGGGGTGGCTGGACAGGTGCTTATCTGATAATTCTTAGCACTCAGCAACTAGGAGTTTGAAAACAGCCAAGATTATGTGACAGGAAGTCCACACATTGCGGCATAAAATAAAGCCAAACTCCATCCATGTGCCTCAGGTAAGGAAAGGGAAGAATCCTGAATTAATGTACAGAACTAATTGGGCTCCACTGGTCAATTGGTTGTGTATTGAACTGCCAACCTCCGAGAGTGTAGCCAGGAGGGTTTCGTGGGCTATTATTCCCAGGAGAGGTTTGTGTTGTGTGTGTGTGTGTGTGTTTGCTGGATTCATCACTCAACTGTATCAGTGGTCTGGACAGAGCTAACCCCTCTAGCCTGCATAACATCGTCTAAATTGTGAGAAATGATGTCATTTTAAAGAACTGATAACAAGGCGACTCACCAAAATGAAATGTGTTACTACTCTAAAATTTTAAGAAGTCCACAAAATAGAGATAAATAGCAATAATGGCATAATTAACTGTTGTAGGTCATTAACTCAGTTAATATTCATCAATAGCTGACACTGTTAATTAGTGGGCATAAGAGTTCCAGTTCTCCGTCCTTATTCAAAACTTTTACCCCCCCAAAACTGATTGTTGATCCTAGAAACCTAATTTTATAGCCAAAGCAAAAGTTGCCACTCAAGATTGAAAGGTAAGACAATCTTGGTGCTAAAGCTGCTGGTGTAATGTACAGTATAGTTACATCTTGGGTTATCCATACAACAAGACACAGTCCAGATGGAACCCACAAGAAAGAGGGAGTCTAGTCTCTCCTTGTCCCAACTCTGCTATAAAAAGGGATTTCCAGGATCAGTTACTGGAAATGTAAACATTAGAAGCTTTATAGCAGAAACTAGAACACAATATATTGTATTGTCATCCTGTAACTTTCGGCTGAAGATCTAAACACAGTTAGTTGGGAACAAATCTGCTCTCTGCATTATAGAAGCTGCAGCACAATTTCCTCTGTATAACAGGATATTATCTAAAATTGCATCACAAGAGTGGCAATACTGCAAAGCTAAGCAGTTCAATGTACAAAATATATCACAAACAGGACACTGAATATGGGTGTCTTGAGGGTGAAGCAGCCTGCCACAGTTGGGATAAGCGAAGATTATCTCTGTCACTCACCTGAAAAAAATCATCACATCACTTAGCCCACTTTTAGAAATCTCAACAACAAAGATTTCAACACTCCAAGAGGCACCACGGCACATCAGACAACCTGCCGTATATGAACATAAACTAAAGATGAATGAGTGGCTGCCCAGGAAGTGTCAAAGAGAACCATACAACTTGACGATGGTCATTAGATTAGTTTAAACCCAAATTTTCCCTCTGGGGATCATTGTGTGAGGTAAGGACTGATTGGTCAAAATACACTTCTGTGGGAGGTTTAAACTGATGGTTATGTCCCTTACATACTGTACCTAACTTATATATACCAACCTTATTCCTTATTGCTTATTCCTTAAACCAACCATAACCTAATGTTCTCATGAAACATTCAGCCTCGTCCCTAAAAGTGTAGCACAGTGCTCATTACAACCAAGTTGGGAATATTATGTGCAGGTCTGTTAACTTGAGGGTCAGTCCCCCACCCAACATCCATAAATGACTTCCTATAACTCTAAGTCAACCTCAAAATAATATTCCTGCCCCATAAAATATTTTCCCAAAGAAAAGACTGAATTACTTACTCTGTGAGACAATCTTATTTTTGACAAACTGTGAGTGAGGTCAGGGCCACATACGTCTGCTGGCACAATTGGTAATTGGATTGTTCGTAAACCTTTGTAAAAGTTTGACAAAGATAAAAAGAAATTAAAATGATAGATAACTAAAGTATATCAAAATGTTATAACAGTGATTCTCCTCATGTTATGTAATAGCACATATGTAAATTATTTGGACAACCTGTAAGATATTATACAGTCTAGCCTATAATAAATAATAACTACAGTAATGAAAAAAATAATTGAAACGATCATATTTATGACTGGATCATTTTTATGACTAGATCATATTTATTATGCATAGTGTCATTGTAATTAAATTCCTGGAAGATTCTCAGGAGAGCATTATGTCTCCTTAATCATTATACTGTACATGAACAATGTTCGGACACAGAAACCTATACTGTACAGTATTTGAGGCATGTTGGCCAATATAACTTCATAAAAAAATATTCAAACATCTTTCCTAGTGTACACCAACCCATAACATAACAAACATTGAGCATAACATAAATATTATATACACAGTATGTACAGTACAGGAACAGGTTAATCAAGAATAAAACACCGGCTGGATTCTCTCAATATCAGTCCGACACACGGGACACACCCTGGGCTCCAGCTTGAGGGCACAATCACTACACACACACACGTGACGACACGGCATGAGGAGAACGTCTCTCAGGCCGCAGCACACCACACACATGAGGCTCTCCGGCAGGTCATGACCCTGGGCTTCTCTCCGTGCGCGAGCCTCGTCCAGAATACTCTCTTCAGCTCGTCTACGGGCGTCCTTGCGCCACTTAACGTACCATCGAGACACAACGCTGAATAAAACAAGAATATTAACTTATAAGAGATGCCCAGTTTTCATTCATTAATAAGAACTGGTAATTGACTAAATGTATCCTATGAAATCACTAGTAAAATATCTTTAGATATGGAAATATGTGAGAAGCAATGATCCACACCCTCCTACCCTGGTCACCCGCTGGGAGCCACAGTCAAGAGAAAACAATACAAAATTAAAAATGAACAGTTGGGAGGACACTGTATTCCTATCATCAAAAACCCCGGCTGTTCACTAGTAAGACGACACTTAATAAAATCTTAAGACAAAATGAAGACTATCAAATAAACCCAACTAGTTCGTAAAGATTTTGGCTGAAAACGACAAGATCAAACTGTCAAACTTTATGTATAAGATCCATTATCACTGTTGAGTAGCAGTGATGACCTTGAAACTAAGTCTAACACACAAACAGCAACAACTAGTTACACAAACTACGCTAAGTCTCACAAACAATTTTCTTACCGGTATGAATAAAACGCCATCCCACACGCCGTCAACAGACCCAGTAGCCGGAGATATGGAATTGGTGCTTCTATATCCTCGATGACAGTCTGGAAAAATAATTCTTATTACTCAAAGGTACATTCATTCCCTTTGACATTACATTAGGGTTATGTTAAGTGAGGGCGAGTGAGGTTGGGTTAGGTTAGGTTAAGTGAGGTTAGGTTGGGTTAGAAAAAGGTGGGTTAGGTGGGTTAGGTTAGGTTAGGTTAGGTTAGGTTAGGTTGGGTTGGGTTGGGTGAGGTGAGGTTTAGGAGTGCACCAGATAATAGCAATTATCTGGTATATGGCTGGATATCTCTCTTATTCGGCCGTATAACCAGAAAATAACAGTTGAGGAAGTACTGGTACACTATAGTTCACAGCTGAGGAAGGACAAAGTACCTTCTTGTTCTTCATTGTTATCATGTAAGGTATAAGATCTGAGTGCTCCAGGTGAAGGCCCTCGTTCTTCAGCACCAGTCGGCCAATTCCCAACACGCTCGTCCCCTCGACCAGCATCTCCTGTGGGTAAATATATCGGTTAGCTTGACAAATGCTAGACAAAAACATCTATTTTGTTTACCTTCCTAACTTCACACAACCAAACACCACCAGCAACTCCCTCCCAAATGCTCACTCAACTTCATGCCTTGCTAGTCATCCTCAACAAAACCCCAGTCTGAGGTCTCACTTTAAGACAACCGTATCTTACCTCAGTCTGCTGCGTGCCAGTCGTACGAACGCCCTTCATCCAGCCCCACACGTGATCGGCTAAGGAGTTGGTCGCTGCGTCAAATTTTTCGTTGACAACAGTTAAATCTACGTCTTCCAACTTGCCAGGTTCTGTAATCTGGGACAGAGAGAAGCACCTGAAGTAATCACAATACCAAAACCATATCCAGTATAGTACAGTAACACAAACCATGAGACATTACTACAAAATTAGAAACTTATTCAGAAACATTGATAACAGTTAAGATTCTGGGAACAGGAAGAGGTGGAGTGAGTTTAATGTAACGGCATTATTGTACTACACAGCTGGTGCCTTGTGGATAGGAAGTGAATTACATTAAACACTACTTAACCTAATCATATACGGTATTGTACAGTTTATAAATAATTGTTTCCATAAACTAAATGGCTCAGTAACAGACCAGCTCACACTACAACACTACCATATTGTGAGAAGTTTCATTACAGGATCACACTGCCCTCTACAAATTTTTATCTTCCTCTGCACACCACTCACATTATATACACTATTAAGTTCTTCATTTAAATTACACTAATATGCCTTAGTATCACACTGATAAGCCTTGCCAAGATGGTGGAACCAGTGCTAAAGGCTTTCATCAACACAACAGATGTTCCTAGCTAATATGAGAAACTCCCCTTTGGTACAAAGTCACTTCTGGCAGAGGTACAGTCACGGAAAAATGTCCTGTCAGGCCTCCGTTCCATCCATGAACCCTGAGACTCAAGAACCTGTGAATACGAGACATAACACAGTGCACCATCTACGGACCCAACAATATGTGCCGTCTCAGATTCACAGGTTCAGGAGTCTCAGGTTGGAGGGTCAACAGGACTTTTTTCCATGACTGTACAAATACTGAACCAGGTTGTGGGTCAGTATAAACAACATGAACACTTGAGCCTCTCCATCACCCACAGGTTAGGTTATTCAGGTCAATACAATATTGCGGAGGTTCACAAACTTACAGCCATAGACCTGTTACTAAGTTCTGCAATAACCGAGCACCTGTTCTTGAAGTACAGGGGGGGGGGGGGGGTATAAAATATATGGTAATATGTTACTAAACACACACACACAGGCACTCTGAGATTACTTATTATAAATATGATCAATTTTGTTTAATATTCCCATTAACTTCTGAAAGGGGAGAGGAGAGGGGAGCTAACAGGATGTTATAGGAGATGTATATCTGTCCTAGACCACAACAACACACAGTAATTCTTCTACCATAATACCCTGTGTTGAGGACCTTGTAGTAATGGTTGTCAGGAGAACTCTGTCTGGTCAACCCATAAGGATAGATATATATGTAAGGGGAAAACTCCACTATCAAGAGGTAGAATAAATAAGATGAGAGGCAGGAGGGTCTATATGTGAGAATTTTTTTTTAACACTGTATTGATGACCAACAGCAGAGTAGTGAGTCAAGAATCTAGGTAGAAAGAAACATGGAAAGATGGTTGGAAGCTGCCAGAGCATACCTTTCAATATAACTCGGCTAAAACAACACTTATCACCTCGGAAGTAAAAACAGTAAAGTTTGAATGTCACAGAGGCCCCCAGTACTGGCTAGCTAGGTGAGGTTTATACTCATTACAAGAAGACTATTGTTTAGGTTAAGTTAGGCTAGTACTCATTAGACAATAATTCTAATGATTAGGTCAAGCTGGTAACCATAAGGACTGATATCCAGTGTAAAAAGTTAATAAAGAGAGCAGCTGTGTCAACACGTGGGCACAGTCACTTTAACACACCTGCACTCCAATGCCTTTATCCATCAACATGAAGGGGACGTTGCTTGTAGATGAATCAACAGTCAACTTGTCATTCATCCTGGAAAACAAAGACACAAGTTTCAAAAGTCTCTTTATTAAATTAGGAAACTATCAGCTTTGGAAATTTAAAACTTCTACCTATGTAAATTTCTGATCCATTTTCCATTGATCTTCATTTGTTACATACATAAGAGAGCCTATCTATATTTCTTCTGATAATTTGCGTTTATATTAAGTTCTCATTCTTACTGCAGTATATAATTATAGTGTTTAACCCTTAAATGTCGGAGAACATTAGTGAAAATTAGCTATAGAGCCGGCGACAATAATCTCTGGAAATTTCATATTACCCGAGTTTTATTTTTAGCTGCCAATTAAAGGTTAAGGCTACTGCTATGTAAGAGGATTATCTATGGATGTTCTCTTTCTGTGTAAAGTTGGTTCTAAGGCCAGACTTCACCCTTCTGTGCTGCGTCACCAATACAACCCGTTCTGCATCACTCTTCCTTCCTTAATATTTCTCGCCTTTCTTGAGGTTTCTGCAGACCCTTATTCCCACTCAACATATAGTAAGAAGAGAATTAGAATTATAAGATAGATAATTATGGTTGACTATACTCTTAAACCCTTAGCTATGGGGATGACACTTGGAATATTTTATTTGGCTAATGTCAGACGATTTTATCCAGCAGACAGGTGACCCCACACACTAGGATTTGATGACTTACCAGAAGCCCATGACCTGTGCCACGAGGTGTTCCTGAATGGTGTGACGCCATATGACACCCGCCACCTCCGGCCGTGCCACGCTTTTCAATGCGATATCGGAGGCTTTGACGACTCCCCTCACACAAGCGATCAATCCTCCGCCGCTCTCTGCCACGCGACCAATGAGACCTGCGTTGATTTCCAACTCTGGGGTTTGCTGCAAGAAGACACAGTATGAGGTGACAGACAGGAAGAATGATGAGAGCTTATAATGCTCTTGGTCCAATTCTATATTTCCATTATTGATAAAACAAAAAATTTTGATTTGGTTGTTTCCCCAAGATACAATAAATACAACTGGAAATAATTATCACCATTTACTGTATGTGTTATCCTGGTAAATGTAACCATGTGCTATAGGAATTTTTCATCAATAAATTAAAATCAATAACTTCTTTGCCTCTTAAAAAAAAAATCTTCAAGTCTGGCCAGCTAGGAGACACTAGACCACTGTGGAACGAACAGCATGAAATCAAATTAATGGAACCGGTGTGGCGTACTGGGGCCACACACTAGCCACTGACCTTCAGGTGGTAGACGACGTCCCTTCCGGCCCTCACAAACTGGTACAAGGTGTAGGTCAGCCCGGCACTGACCCCGAGGCCCACCAGGTCAAAGGCATAGTCCTTCAGGGGCATCTTAGGTCCAGGGTGCCAGAGGGAGTATTTGGTGTCAGTAAATATGTGTAGGAGTATTTGGTGTCAGTAAGTATGTGTAGGAGTATTTGGTGTCAGTAAGTATGTGTAGGAGTATTTGGTGTCAGTAAGTATGTGTAGGAGTATTTGGTGTCAGTAAGTATGTGTAGGAGTATTTGGTGTCAGTAAGTATGTGTAGGAGTATTTGGTGTCAGTAATAAGGTATAAGGAGATGTTTCTACTTCACTTTAAACTTTATGTAGTTTTTTTCCTCCAGTTTTAGTTAAAAGAAGTTCCTAGACCTCCCTGTAATCCACACTAATTTGAGATAACAGAAAATTTCACATATAAAAATCATTAAATAAAATAGATATTACTTTGAAAAAAATATCTCTTATTTACTAGTAACAATAAAAAGTTCTGTCGTCATCTTGGAAAGTTCCCTTTAAAAGATCATCTGCTGGGAACCATTTATCTTATTACACTCGTCTATTTACCTTATATTCCACCTTTATATCACTCTGTAGTTAAGATTTTGTTCCTCTTGTTATATTAATATGTCTTTGTCAATAATATAGGTGAAAAGTTTTATAATAATGATAATACTCAAAGGTCCAGGAGCTTCTTGTTTACATCCCCTACTGCAAGACGACGAATGTTATGAACTGTACCACGAACACTACGACGAGCCTAAGGTATTATGAAGGTAAACATACTGTAAACAATAGACTATTAAAGCCTAAATACTATTATGAAACTATACTGGGACTCGATCAGTCTTGTATCTTATTTCGTCATATAATATTGTGATGATTTTATTAAGTTTACTATTTTTTTATTTATTAGATATTTCAGGTTTTATAGTTAATCCTTGGATATATTTACGAGTAGGATAAAAATAATGGTTGGATGCAATATTTATACTACTACTAGCAATGGTTATTATTATTAGTAGTAGTAGTAGTAGTAGTAATAGTAGTAATATAGTTGTCATACAGTTTTACAATTGCATAAACATTTTTATAAACTATGCAATTATGAAATGCAGCATGAATATAGACAATATAAGGTACACGTGGGTCAATGACCCACGTGTACCTTATATTGTCTATATTCATGCTGCATTTCATAATTGCATAGTTTATAAAAATGTTTATGCAATTGTAAAACTGTATGACAACTATATTACTACTAATACATACAGTTCCCTGCAAGGAAGATACAGAGAGGAACTAGTTCTTGTATAGACTCCCAGTTGATCCTTAGTAGTGCACCAGCTCTCCTATAGATGTCGCGACCGTCAGGAGCGCGTCGTCTGTTGTTTACTTTCCTGACGTAACGCGTAGGCTGGTCCCTGGGGGTGGTGAGTCCCTGGCGGTGGTGAGTCACTGGCGGCAGGTGAGGATCACGGGTGTAAGGTGTGCGGGAAACGCGAGATGAATAACAGAAAATATATATCTTCCTTGTTTTCCTGTGTGCCTTGACAGTATAGATAAACAAACAACAATGGTAGACAGTAAGACAACTTGACCTAGGATAGCCGACAAAACTGTCAGCTGCTTATTTCCAGGAGGGTCCTTTGCTTAGGCTTACTCTTGGTCCTTAATCAGTAATATTATGTCCACAGGAGAATTAATGAAAGTTTATTTGATAGCATTCAACGAGCATTACATCGCTCTATCATGGACTATCCGAGGCTGGCGGATCACCACCTCTGTGGTTTAATAATAAACAAACTCACTCTTCTCTTGCTGTAGTTTCATCTATTATGTATTTCTTTATTTTACCTTTGAATTGTTTCATTTTATAACTAGTTTTGATGTGGTCCGGTAGATTGTTCCAGTCTGTTTTAACAGTAAAGAAGAACGTATTTTTCACTTGACCACGGACACAGGTAGTGGGCAGCTGCCAAACAGGGAGGTACTACCGTCTGGGAAGATATTGGAAGCATAATGTGTTGTCTAATGGTAGACCCTGCTGCCATATGGCATCACGAAAATTGTGACCAAGTCCCAGGTTACTCATCTGACTTTCTGCTTCATTTACACACAATTGCAGGGTCTCAGTTGTTTCTCTTACTATTGACAACACAACATATATACAGTATATTGTTTCTCATTTATTTTTAATTTTTTATTTCTCTATTATTATTATTATTATTATTATTATTATTATTATTATTGTTGATTTATTATTTTATTTAAATTTTTTATATTTTTTATTATAGAATTAATTTACTATGAATTATTATTATTATTACATTTTCACCCCCAGGCCCCGGTGTGGGTCAGTGACCTGTGCCTGGGTGGGCTGATCCCTGTAAAAAAAAGAAAAAAGAAAAAGTACCATAACATTGTGCTGACGCCCTCTAGTGCCCTGCTGGGTCATATCCCTGGTCCTTACACAGTTCGTTATTAGATACTCTGGCCACAGTCCATAGAAAACCCAGTAAGCGGGACTCAGCCACACTTAACATGTTCAGTGATTGAAGAACTCGGTGGCCACAGTGTTCTCTTGTGTTCATGGCAAGAATGAGCCTCACAACCTGGTTCTTAATAATTTGGAGCTTGGATATTAACTTCTGTCTTAGGGCAGAGTACATGACCTTTTTCTTACTAACAAAATTAATTTGACTTAAACTGATAAATAGATTAAACAAGACCAAATTAATTTATCTGTTATACTTTATTTAGTGTCACAATACTAATCAGGTTACAAGTGAGAGCCCTCCCTCACCCACCCCAGATTTACATATGACGTGGCTGTGCTCTCTCCACCCCTCCGCAGTCTGTCGGGGAGAGAAGCTGCAGTATTGTTGCCGTAAACACTGTCACTCATCCTTCATGTGTTAGGAGAGTGGCTGTGGTGTTGGTCCGACTCCCACGGCCTGACGATGGTTCCCCAGCACACGCAACTACACGCCCTTTGCTCGGCCACTCCAGATGGTGTGTGTCTGGCCCAGTAAGTCATTCCTTATCCCTCCAACAACTGTTTCCACACACACTACAGCGGGCGGCGAGTTGAAGGATGACTTTTCGTTATTATTATTTTATTTTTCGTGAATAAATAAAAAAAAACGTTACCAGGATATTGAAAGCCTCTTGTGTCATATAACATTAAAGATTTATTTTATAAAACTTAATTCTGATCAGAAGTATAGAATATACATAATTATATATATAAATAGATCAATAAATAGAATTCCATTATATTGTAAATCCTGCTGTGGAATTACACATCGCTGATTGGTTAACCTTGAGAACGTAAAGTAAATATTTAACCAATTAGATTACAGAACGTAGCTCAAACAGGAAGACTCATACAATAATACAATAACACCTTTAACTTATAAACACCAGTAAGATAATACAGAAAACAATAATATTATAGACATTTTTTCTTTTAATATTCGGAGATGATCATCGAAATCTATCAAAAGAGACAGTGAAGTGACGGAACTGCTGTGGCTATATTTCACCAGTTCTCACCATTCAAACTCTCAATGGAATGATAAATATGAATGACGTTTTATTTTAACAATGTCTTGGATCAATTAATAGAACACCTGAACATTTATGACATTTATGAATAATATTAAAACGGGATTTGATGTTAATACGAAGTTTACAGTAAAGGGAAATAGTGTACAAGGGATAAGCTGTAAACTGTAGTGGTAGTAGTAATAGTGGTAGTAGTAGTAGTAGTAGCAATGATGGTGGTAGTGGTGTTGATGGTAGTTGTAGTAGTGGTGTTGGTAGTAGTGTGGTGGTGGTGGTGGTCGTGATGGTTGTTGTGGTGATAGTTGTTGTGGTGATGGTAATAGTGGTGGTGGTAGTTGCGGTGATGGTAGTTGTGGTGATGGTAGCAGTAGTAGTAGTTGTAGTGGTGATGATGGTAGTGGTTGTAGTGGTGATGGTAGTAAGGATGGTGTACACTTAACCCCGTTTGTATGTCTCACACACCACAATTATGGCTGTTAGTGACCTCGTATGACAGTACCTTGACAGCGTACCTGGACTGGTCGACAGTACCTTGACATGCCAGAGGGGTTTCCAACATGCTGAGGAAACCTTGAGGACAAACAACTGAGGATTCCTTTTTGATTATGAAGCCTAGACAAAAAAAATATCCAATTTATAAAATGCAGGGAGCCTTAGTATACTCACGAAGCCTCTGTGTGAATTATGAAGCCTTCAGACAATATAAGAAGCCTTCAAATGACTTAGGAGGCCTCGATATGACTTAGGAAGCCTCCATATGGCACAGGAAGCCTCCATATGGCACAGGAAGCCTCCATATTGCACAGGAAGCCTCAATATGGCACAGGAAGCCTCCATATGGCACAGGAAGCCTCAATATGGCACAGGAAGCCTCCATATTGCACAGGAAGCCTCAATATGGCACAGGAAGCCTCAATATGGCACAAGTAGCCTCTTATTTCCGTATTCTTTTACCGTAGCAGCAGAGTTCCTTAAACACTCCCGTATTTACTGGTGTTTGTTCCTGGTAACCTCGGCTGAGTCCAGATGTATCCTGAGGCCATCACACTGCAGTAGGCGTTGTAGTACTTGCCAGGGGAACGGCAGGAGGACCAGCGGGGACACCTACACCTGAACTCCATCTGAAACTCCTCCTTGCAGATTTCATTCCACCAGCAGGTTCTCTGACGAAGGTGGGAGAGAGTGAGAGAGAGAGAGAGATTACCTTCCACTTGGAGGAATGTGTTGTGGATGATGAACTGCTCCACACTTCATTATCACTCCACCCATTACTCACTCCCACACCACCCATGACCATCCTCCCTCCATCCACACCCATATCCATCACCCACACCCACCCATGACCACCCTCCATCCACACCCCCCATCACCCACACCCACCCATGACCACCCTCCATCCACACCCATATCCATCACCCACACATGACCTTCATCCACTTCACTCACGTTCCACCCACCTTCCTCATCCATCAAATTGTATCCCTCATCCACTGACTGACTGACTGACTGAGGATAGACAAGTAGAGGCCAGGACTGATAGATGGTTGGCTGGATAGATCGATAAATTGATGGATAGACAAATCAATTAATACAGAAATCAATAGAAATACACACAGATATACATACACACATACATACGTCTCTTATACGCACACAGATACATTGTTAACGTCTCCTATACACACACACCACCGTCCCCTATACACACACACACCACCGTCTCCTATACACACACACACACACCACCGTCTCCTATACACACACACACACACACACCACCGTCCCCTATACACACACACACCACCGTCTCCTATACACACACACACACACCACCGTTTCCTATACACACACACACACCGCCGTCTCCTATACACGCACACACACACCA
>CAUDMG010002119.1:5000-35000 GCA_958450375.1 Homarus gammarus | reverse complement strand
TGATGGTGGTAGTGGTGGTGGTGGTTGCAATGGTGGTGAATGGTAGTGATGAGGGTAGTAGTGGTAGTGGTGGTGGTGGTTATAATGGTGGTAGTAGTGGTGGTGGTGGTTATAATGGTGGTAGTAGTGGTGGTGGTGGTGAATGGTAGTGATGATGGTAGTAGTGGTGGTGGTGGTGAATGGTAGTGATGATGGTGGTAGTGGTAATAGTAGTGCTCCAACAAGAAATAAAATTTGAAACAACTGGGGTCAAACAAGTGGCATATGCTGATGACCTTACAGGAGCAGGAAAAGTGGAGGACATCAAAAAGTGGTGGGACTTGGTAACACCGCGAGGTCCACAAATAGGGTACCACCCAAACGCCAGCAAGTCCTTCCTCATCGCGAAACCAGAACATTATGAATGGGCATTGGAGGTTTTCGGCGGAAGTGAGGTCAAAATAACTAAGGACGGCCAAAGACATCTAGGGGCAGTAATTGGCACTACGGACTTCAAGACCGAGTACGTAGGGGGAAAGGTGAATGAGTGGGTTAGCGAAATCCAAGCTCTATCGGAGATTGCTAACACAGAGCCACATGCGGCCTTTGCAGCATTCACACATGGAGTCAAGCATCGTTGGAACTACCTGATGCGTACCATCCCTGAGATCGGACCCCTCCCCCACCCTCTGGAAGAAGCAATCAGTGTCAAGTTCATTCCCAAACTAGTGAAACACCCTGACTTAACCCTAGCAGAAAGAACACTTCTTGCACTTCCACCAAGACTGGGAGGGATGGGACTAACTAATCCAGAGGAGATTGCTGACTCTGAACATCAAAATTCACTTAAGCTCACGGCAGCCCTCACTGACCACATAATAGCCCAGAATGCAACAGGGGAAGTGGACACCAGCGAAGTAAATAAGATCCGTAGGTCCATTACAACAGATCGGCAGCACTGCCAAAATGACATGTTGCAGCAACCTATGCTGCAGGTTCCAGAAAATTTGACAAAAAAAGTAGCTATAGCGCAGGAGGTGGGCGCCTCGAACTGGTTAACTACGTTACCGATAAGGGCAAATGGTTTCAGCCTTAACAAACAAGAATTTACAGATGCCATTGCTCTAAGGTACGGTTGGCCAGTAGATGGTTTGCCCTCCCAATGCGTGTGTGGCTCTTCCTATGATGGCGATCACGCCATGGTCTGCAAGAAGGGGGGCTTCATATGCATGAGGCATGACGAGGTAAGGGATCTCACAGCAAATATGTTGAAGGAAAGCTGCCGGGACGTCATGGTAGAACCGACCCTCCTTCCACTTGATGGCGAGATCTTCCAATACAGGACTTCAAACACATCTAACGAAGCCCGTGTGGACGTCAGTGCTCGAGGATTCTGGACGCGGGGAGAGCGAGCTTTCTTCGACATCAGGATTTTTGATCCCATGGCCGTTTGTCACCGTAACCTAGCTCTCGATGCTGCACATAGGAGGAACGAGAACGACAAGAGAAGGGCATATGGGGAGAGAATTCAAAATGTTGATCAAGGCAGCTTCACTCCTCTAGTGTTCACAACGTCTGGTGGGATGGGCCCAAGTGCAAGATGTTTCTACGCCAGACTCGCGGAGTTGATCTCCGAACAGAAGCAGCAGCCCAGAAGTTATGTTACAGCCTGGATGAGATGTCGACTGTCCTTCTCTCTCCTTCGGTCGGCTTTGCTCTGCCTCAGGGGAACGAGAGCTTCTGCCCCTACTCTGACAACTGCTACAGATATTGACTATGAGGCTACAGTCACTGAATGCGGCATAGATCTGCAGCTCAACTAATTTAACACAGCTAGGATAGCTTCTTATGTATTAGGATATTTAATATTAAGGTAAATAAATGGTGGCGAAGGTGTGGCTATTGGGGGAGGCTGGAGGCCAATTCAAAAAAAAAAAAAAAAAAAAAAAAATTGGTAATAGTAGTGGTGGTGGTGGTAATAGTGGTAGTGGTGGTGGTGGTAATAGTGGTGGTGGTGGTGGTTGTAATGGTGGTGAATGGTAGTGATGAGGGTAGTAGTGGTGGTAGTAGACAATTAATAAGTAAAACAAACTTAACTTCACCATCATCGTCACTATACCTTACTGGGTGTAGACGTAACCTGTTACCTGGTTAAGACTAATTAGTGAGTCTGAGGGAACACCTGTCTACTCACTAAGTATGCATGTCTTATTACAGTCTCTGGTCACTTCCGACGCCATGTTTGATTATCGTCCAATACGAAGCTGGAGTTGAGCTGTGTTGTGTGTGTTGACGTCATCATCTGAAGCCTTACATATGTCTCTCTTAGACTGAAGTGTCGCGAGGGTTGCCAGGTAGTAAATATGGGTTAATTATTCACTAGGTACACACACCTGCACACTGAACCTCACCTACACCCCCTGCCCTTCTCTTCATCTACTTGTGGGGTATGGGATGCTTGGTTCACTCAGGATGGGATGGAGAAAGGAAACTCACAATGTGCTCTCTGTATACATGTTGTATTGGATGTACAATGCAGCTTGGTGCTGGGAAGGCAGCATGGTTACAAGCGTGATGTAGAGAAAGCTGGTTGGTGAGGATGCTCAGAGGAGGACCAGCTTGTGGGTCGCCTTGCTCGCCAGCGGGAGCGAGGACCGCCAGGCAGCGGCGGAGGTGGTGGTGTTGCTGGCTGCGGCTGTAGCTAGAAGAAGAGGGAGGGCACCACGAGGTCAGGTCTTAAATAGCGGGGGTAGGCGTGGCTTAGTAGTTGACCTCCGTGATGTATGGCGGCGCTGGTTGACCCAGACCACGAGGCACACACTGGGGAATTCACGGTCGGCTACTCAGCGACAACAGCGTTTGTAGGGGAGGAATCCACTACATATTCTCTCCCTCACCGCTGTCAACCAAACAACCTTTTTCCGTTTTTTGTTTATATTACAAAAAAATATTAACCATCCTTGGGTCGAAACCATTTCCCGTTTTCTACCACTTCCCGTTTTCTACCACTTCCCATTTTCTACATCAAAGGGATAACTCAACCTTCATATGATCACTGTGTCTAGGTCACCCTTCAAGGCCGAGTATCGAGTGTCACCTATTGGCCCTCAGGTAAGTGTAGTGTCAGGTGGAGTCCCTCAGTCAATACGTGTTATTTGTGTGGTTAGATTCCCTCACCCTTGACACACTTCCTCACTCCCCTCTCACTCTATCACTCTTACTCACACTCTCACTCTCACTCACCCTCTCACTCTCACTCTTTCTCTCCCTCACTCTCAGTATATACAGTGGTCAAAACCTCACTATAGTAGCTCAAAGGGATGGCATTTAAACCTGCCATTTATGTGACCTTTGTGAGCCTTTGACCCCTGACCTCTCACAAGCTGGACCTCTGACCTCTCTAAGTTGAAATGTTATTCAAGTATTACCTAAAATTGCCTACGACTTGACAAACCTAAACCAGATATAACAACAGACACCCTCAGGTTCTTCTGTTACAAGAGAATGAGTGGTAATGATTCTTCCAGTAACCGAAGTTTATGGTTGTCACTCACACATAATATACTGTGAGCAGCGCGGTATCTTGGTGTAAATCGTCAATTAAATCTTATTCGTGAGAAACATTTTTACAGGAACATCCAATTTACTTCCATTCAGTTTATTAATTAAGTTGAGGAAGAAAAATACGGCCAAACTTATAGAGGCAGGAGGCTCGAGGTGGGTCTCAACACTCTCCCCACCAGCTCCCATTTTCTCTTTCCTAAAATTGTTTATAAACTTTTGTAACAACATAAACAAGTTTCTTATTATTTATAACAATATTTTCCCCCCTCACCCCTCTAAACTTCTCAACCCCCCTTCACCCCCTCCTCTTCTCCCCACCAAGACACCACCGCGAAGACCACCAGTTCACTACTGCAGTGTTAGCGACCACTGGCGACAAACAAGGGTCGTGGCGGACACCTCACGACCACAAGGGAACTGTCGCGGGTCGTCTTCCCTCTCCAAGTGAGCTAGACACTGTGACAATGGATGTCTAGACCATACTGTGTGTACATATGTCTGTATGTATGTATTATACCTGTACCTGCTGACACCTGTACTCTAATATACTACACATACATCCCTATAAACCCAAATACCTCAACAACTACTGGGACGAACTTAATAATACTTTAAACAGGAATGAGAAAAAATCCAAGGACTAAATATTCCAAGTTGGTCAAGGTCAAGGTCACTGGACGGCTCAAGGTCACGGCTCAAGGTCACTGCTTATGGTCACTGGACGACTCGCTGATGACACTAAAATAGGGCGTGTAATTAAATCTGACGAGGACTCCGCAAAACTATGGGAAGATGTGAACAAATTTTTCGAATGGTCTGAAAAATGACAGATGAAATTTAATGTGGACAAATGTAAAGTACTTAGTCTAGGAGATGTAAAAAGAGACACCAGATGAACAACGACGTTATAGAGAAACCCGACTGGAAGACAGCTGTATGGAGTAATGAAAAGTAGGAATCTTAAACCGAGTCAACAATGTGTATTTGCTCGAAACACGGCTAACAAAGTACTAGGGTTCATACAAAGGAGTGTTAGTTACAAAACTAGAGATGTCATCCTAAAACTATATCTTGCGCGTGTGAGACCTCACTTGGGTTACACAGTTCAGTTCTGGTCACCGTCCTACAGACTGGATATAGAATCCCTTGAAAGAATTAAGAGGAGAATGACAAAACTAATCCCGGGCATTAGGAACCTTGAGTATAGAGACAGGTTAAAGCATCTTAATTTGCACTCCCTCGAGACGTAGAGCGAGGGGCGACCTGATAGAGGTGTATAAGTGGAAGTCAGGGCTAAACAAAGGGGACATTACAAAGGTACTCAAACTATCCAGCCAGGAACGAACTCGTAGCAATGGTTTTTAAATTAGACAAATTTAGATTTAGACGTGAGATAAGTTTAGAAATAGAGTAGTGGATGAGTGGAACAAGTTACCAAACCTCATCATTAACTGGAACGCGATAGGGGTTGGGTGTAAACGGGACTGCCCAGTATGGAACAATAGGCCCCCTGCAGTTTCCTCCATTCCTACGTTCAAGGTCAAGGCTTAGGGTCACGGCTCAAGGACAAACAGGGTCACTTCACTCCCCTGAGGCTTTACCTTTAAAACTTGCCTATCACTATTATTATCCCTACTACTACTACTACTAATATTATCTCCACTAGAACTACTACTATAACTATTACCACTACTACAACTTCTACTATTACTACTACCATTACAACCACTAAGAACCACAATTAACACAATGCTTCAACAGAAATAATCAAACGAGTAACCAAATAAAATAAAGTTAGTCAATCTACCACCTTCTTTATATCAAGGGTCCCTCAGTGTTGATGTTTATACACACAGTGGAAAGTTAATGCAATATTCAACACTTAGCAACACACACACACACACACACACACTCCTTTCAACGTTACTTTCAACACTGGAATAAACTTTTGTATAATATTTCAACGTTGGGGTTAAGTTTTAAGGTTAACTCAACGTTGGTTTTGATGTAATACTTGTGTTATGTTATAATACTTGACTATTAAGGTCTTGTTTATGTCAATTTAAAACTTTCCTGATTAATATTTATCGTATAGAAGAAGAGGATAAAAAAATAAAAATAAAAATAATAATAACAGGATAATGAAGAAGAAAATAGAACTAATGAATAATAATAATTAATGATAAGAAATGATTGCTTTATAACACACTATTTAGACTCCTCGACACGGATCAAAACATCATTAGAGAGACACTTACTGTGGCAAATCTGAGGGTGGTGTTGGCCATGGTAGATGATAAGGTTCGAGTGAGTGTGGTGGTCGTGGTAGAGAGGCGGCGGTGGTGTGGTAGTGGTGGACGTCACGAAGGGCTTCACGCTATTGGGAGGCAGCACCTACGACCCAACCTCCAAACACACACATACACACTGTAGCCAGAACCCAGTAGCATCACACCTTAGCTAACTCTCTTCATTACTCCTTCAAACTAACTTGATTTCGGGTTTAACTAATGACAAGATGTTAAATAGGGATATCTCATAGAGAGATATAAGAATTAATTAGTGGTTTAGGGGTTGTTAAGGTGTTGTGATCACATGTATGGTGGTTGTAATAGTAACTTGAGGCAGGCGCACAGACGTATGAGTTAGAGAAAACGTGTGTTTATTTAATAGGAGTAACTCTGCTAGAATGACCCAACTCCTATACCTGCTCATTTATTCCTAACATATTTTAATTAATTAGTTTACTTTTGATATAAGCGTTACTTATATGCACTTATCACTTAATATAATAAATGAAAATTAAACTAGCACTAATATTACGTATGAGGGAGATAGAACAGAATGGGATAAATATGAAAACTAAATCTAACCCACAGATGAGTTATGTTACTAAATCATTATAACACAACAATAATAAACTATGGAAGGAATGTAATCAGTGTAAGGTAAGTTAGTCAGGTGATAAAGGTAATATTATCACCTGTTAAATTACTGTAATTGCAATATTTACTCTTCCTTCCTCATTGATGATTACTGACTGTTGCAGATGATGAGTACCGTGTGTGTTATGTACTCAGTGTTCTCTCTAATTATTAGGAATGTGTATCAAGTTCTTAGATGTTTGGTGTGTGTGTTTTTTTATGGAGTCCCTTGATGTTTGTGTTTATAAAATTCAATACTTGCTTAGTATTTAGGTAAGAGTAATGCCCCTCTTCCTGAATAGCGAGGAAACCGACAAGTGAGGGTAGGGTTGATTTTGATTTTGCCGCTTGCAGCGGCTACTTTATTGTGCACCCCACACTCATCCTGTGAGCGGTAGCGCAAAAGGATTACAGAGTGGAGTTTACAAAGGGTCATAATAATTAACCTCCGTTGTCAGGATATTATGGCACTGAAAGTTACACAGTATTTCATTTACATTATTTGTTTAGTTCTATACAAAAAGGGGAACTGATCCACAAATGCGTGAGAACAGGAGTGTGAGGCAGTATGTCTGGCCTCACACTGTTATTCACATTTACGTGGGAGGTATTCAAGCACATTGCGTATTTGGTTCTGTACATGAGAATTGATATAGTTACTAAGTGCAAAAAAGTGGATACAATCTTAATATGTCGGCTATCTTGCCATTAGAGATGAAGTGTTGTGCCATTTCACACACAGTGTGCTTGGACCTGTCCCTAAAAGGTTCTATCTTCACACAGTCGAGGACGTAGTGTTCAAGTGTGTGGCTATATGTCTGGCCACACACTTTACATTTAGTTTTGTTCACATCTGCTTGAGGAACATACTGCCAAAGGTACTTATATCCTAACCTTAATCTAGCGGTTACAACATCTTGTAATCTAGTGATCTTGTTACTTGCTCCATATACATGTTTCACTTGATACATCTCATCATGGTAACCTATGGATCGACTAGTGCCTGTTTGCGTAAGGTAGGGTAGGGTAAGGTAAGGTAGGGCATGGCATGGTAAGGTAAGGTAAGGTAAGGTAAGGTAAGGTAAGGTAAGGTATTTACAGATTACCTTGAGGAAGTGTTTCACATTCGTCCACACATAACTGTAGTCTTCATAAGGTCAGCTGTCACGTACTGTCCACTAAAAATTAATAAATATAAAAAAAATAACAAAAATACTACGAAATAATAAAACAAAATGGTGTAGAAAAATAATAACATTCTCTTATGAACTCTATATTGTGTGTTCATTATTCCTTATTGGACAAAATTATTAAAAATTATGGATAACTCAAAATGATTCGTTTCTTCTCAGTAAAACCATCACAAGATTTTGAGTTTGTAAATTAAAAAAAAAATCATGTTTCGAGGAACTTGTAGTGTGAACGTTACAGAAGAAAAGTGACTTACACAGTTTGTTATTTATAAAAGGTGATAAAAATTACCTTTGATATAATCGATACAGGTGTGTGTGGGTTTATTGACAGCAACAAATACACCGACTTGATGTAAACAACTATAATGCGCTTACTCCGCTAACAATAGCAAGTTATACAAAAGATAAAACTAACATGTTTACGTAAGACTAGGAACGTTTGGTGTACTGAAAGAAATATAAATAACACAAAATTCTCTTCATTGTCAGAATAGTTCTCCTGGATATTGAAAGGAATGAATAGAACTCAGCCATTCATTACACACAGCAGGAGTAGACGAGAAAGATCACCCCATCAAAGATTACACACACCAGCTTATTTCACCTGAAGATTAGCCACCCAAATTCTACCTGGTGGGTTAGATTAGCATTTGGGGGGTGTCTAATCTCCAGGTAATCCGACGTGAGTTCAGTTTGCCAAGCTATAACACCGAGAGTTTATCAATAGGATACTACACAGATTTCATTCGAGCCCAATGAGTGAGTTTTATCGAGAACATCTGAGCGCGTTCACTAGACAGAGGGCTGCGTTCACTAGAGGAAAGAAAGATAAGAGGGTTGCGTTCATTGGAAAAACGTCGTCGCGTTCTCTACTCTGGGGCTTCGTTCATCACACTCTATAATGGTGTCGAATTCAGGGGTATAGCGAGGCGTGTCCTGACCTGCTGACTCGGGCACACAGCAGGGTTTGTCGTGGGCTGATTCGGGTACACAGCAGGGGTCGTCATGGGCGCCTGATTCGGGCACACAGCAGGGTTTGTCGTGGGCTGAATCGGGTACACAGCAGGGGTCGTCATGGGCGCCTGATTCAGGCACACAACAGGGGTTATCGTGGGCTGAATCGGGCACACAGCAGGGTTTGTCGTGGGCTCCTGATTCAGGCACACAACAGGGGTTATCGTGGCTCCCCGACTCGAGGACATAGCCATGGCGTCGCGAGACCTCTGGCGGCGTCTCTGGGGGCGTGAGATACGCCCTGAAGGTATCCCCGGAGGGCCGCGAGGCAAGGGGAAGGATGGGTGCAGTGGAGGATTCCTCAGATGTGTAGGACTCAAAAGATTCGAATGAGATCCTCCTGCCTGACGAACTGTCGCTACTGATGCCATCTGGGGAGAGAGAGAGCGAGTTAGTACTGGCGGGTCATAACAGGAGGATGACAAACACTGATGCAGTATAAAGTTAATGAGAAAGAAAGTAATTCATTCACTGTGTTAAGTGAGAGAGACACTTATTTGTCTATGATATAAGTGAGAAACACACTGACTCACCTGGGGGGGGGGGGGTCAGGTCACCTAGGAGACTCACCTGAGATGAAGGAGAACTGGGTGACGGTGGACCACTGACTGCCAGCCCGGACTGCTCTGTGTGTTATCTGAGGCGACACCTTCATCGGCGACGGCGATACCCTGCAGGAGGGCAAGAGGTCAGGAGGTCAAGAGGTCAATAGGTCAAGAAGTCAAGAGATTTAGAGGGTAAGGGGTCAAGAGGTCAATAAGTCAAGAGATTTAGAGGACAACGGGTCAAGAGGTCGAGAAGTCAAGAGGTCAGAAGGTCACCTTAAAGAACGTTCCAAGACAGTGGCTGAATCAAGGTCGGGATGTGACGTCATTGTAGGTCAGTGTGTCGTCAGGGCAGAAATATTATGCTACGTCACTCCCTCACCTCTCATTCCTCATCCCTTACCTCTCCTCCGTCACCTCTCACTCCTCTTCCCTCACCTCTCATCTCTCACACCTCACTCCTCCCTCACCTCTCACTCCTCATCTCTCACACCTCACTCCTCACCTCTCCTCCGTCACCTCTCACTCCTCTTCCCTCACCTCGCATCCCTCACCTCTCACTCCTAATCTCTCACACCTCACTCCTCACCTCTCATCCCTCACCTCTCACTCCTCATCTCTCACACCTCACTCCTCACCTCTCATCCCTCACCTCTCACTCCTCATCTCTCACACCTCACTCCTCACCTCTCACCCCTCACCTCTCACTCCTCATCTCTCACACCTCACTCCTCACCTCTCATCCCTCACCTCTCACTCCTCATCTCTCACACCTCACTCCTCACCTCTCACCCCTCACCTCTCACTCCTCATCTCTCACACCTCACTCCTCACCTCTCATCCCTCACCTCTCACTCCTCATCTCTCACACCTCACTCCTCACCTCTCACCCCTCACCTCTCACTCCTCATCTCTCACACCTCACTCCTCACCTCTCCTCCGTCACCTCTCACTCCTCTTCCCTCACCTCGCATCCCTCACCTCTCACTCCTAATCTCTCACACCTCACTCCTCACCTCTCATCCCTCACCTCTCACTCCTCATCTCTCACACCTCACTCCTCACAACTCACCCCTCACTCCTCACCTCTCACCCTCACCTCTCACTCCTCATCTCTCACACCTCACTCCTCACCTCTCATCCCTCACCTCTCACTCCTCATCTCTCACACCTCACTCCTCACCTCTCACCCCTCACCTCTCACTCCTCATCTCTCACACCTCACTCCTCACCTCTCACTCCTCACACCTCACCTCTCACTCCTCTTCCCTCAACTCTCACTCCTCATCTCTCATCCCTCACCTCTCACTCCTCACACCTCACCTCTCACCTCTCATCCCTCAACTCTCACTCCTCACCTCTCACCTACCTGTAGTTATACCTGTTGCGGCAGACGTGTGGTGAAGATGCGGCAGTCGCAAGCGTTTTCCAGCTCTCCCGCACCTTGCTGTTCCTCCTGCGGCAAAATACTCTTTACTCCTACATTCTACTCTTACTCTTAATCCTACTCTTACTTCCTTCTCTTAATTCCTACTCTTAATGCCTACTCTTGATTCCTGATCTTGATTCCTACTCTTGATTCCTACTCTTGATTCCTACTCTTAATTCCTACTCTTAATTCCTACTCTTAATTCCTACTCTTAATTCCTACTTTTATAATAGGTTAAAATAATAGGTACTAGTATTAGAATGTGTTAGAATGATTAGCAAAGGTGTTAGAAGGTGTTAATTAGCCACTCACCTGTTTACACCTGGGAATGTTCGTGAGGCGGAGGTGGTCATTCTTCTGTTGTGGCCCAGGTCACTGTAGGGAGGTCGTACCAGGTCAATAAGAGGGGTCGTACCAGTTCAATAAAGGGGTCGTACTAGGTCAATAAGGGAGGTCGTGCCAGGTCAATAAGGGAGGTCGTGCCAGGTCAATAAGAGGGGTCGTAACGGGTCAATAGTGGAGGTCGTACAAGGTCAATAAGAGGGGTCGTGCCAGGTCAGTAAGGGGGTCGTACCAGGTCAATATGAGGGGTCGTACTAGGTCAATAAGGGAGGATCGTGCCAGGTCAATAAGGGGGGTCGTACCAGGTCAATAAGAGGGGTCGTACCAGGTCAATAAGGGGGGTCGTACCTGAAACGACCCTTCCGATTCTCTAAGGATCTTACGTTGAAAATTTCTCTTAACTAATTGACTGAATTTAGGTAAAGAAAAAAAATGGCTGTCAAACTGTACCAAGACTCGACCTTAAATATCTAATTTATGAACAATGTGTGTGTGTGTGTGTGTGTGTGGGTGTGTGTGTGTGTGTGTGTGTGTGTGTGTGTGTGTGTGTGTGTGTGTGTGTGTGTGTGTGTACAAGCAATAAACACAAACCTCCTCTGTACTGGCGAATGTGTTCCCTGGCGATCATTGGCGAAACGTGACTGATAATTGGTGGAGGGGAGTTGGCGATCACTGGAGCAAAATTGGCGATTATTTGAGCAAAGTTGGCGATCGTCTGAACAGATTTGGCGATCGCTGGAACTGCGGTGGTAATCTTTAGAGCAGAGTTGGCGATCGCTTGAGCAGAGTTGGCGATCGTCTGAGCAGAGTTGGCGATCGCTGGAACTGCGGTGGTAATCTTTAGAGCAGAGTTGGCGATCGTTTGAGCATAGTTGGCGATCGTCTGAGCAGAGTTGGCGATCGCTGGAACTGCGGTGGTAATCCTTAGAGCAGAGTTGGCGATCGTTTGAGCATAGTTGGCGATCATCTGAGCAGAGTTGGCGATCGCTGGAACTGCGGTGGTAATCCTTAGAGCAGAGTTGGCGATCGTTTGAGCATAGTTGGCGATCGTCTGAGCAGAGTTGGCGATCGCTGGAACTGCGGTGGTAATCTTTAGAGCAGAGTTGGCGATCGCTGGAACTGCGGTGGCAATCTTTAGAGCAGAGTTGGCGATCGCTTGAGCAGAGTTGGCGATCGCTTGAGCAGAGTTGGCAAAAGCTATTGTTGGCGATAAATTGGCGATCGTTGACACAAAATTCTCCGCCGCTGTCGTGATGGTGGTGATGGTAGTGGCGAGCGTTGGAGGTGTGGTGGAGATCGAGGGAGAGAGTGGCGATCGAGGTAGGGCGATGATGGAGAGTGGATCGCCTTCTGACCATAGTAGCTGAGCTGACGGGTGAGTTTTTCGTTGGCTGTGAGAGAGAGAGAGAGAGAGAGAGAGAGAGAGAGAGAGAGAGAGAGAGAGAGAGAGAGAGAGAGAGAGAGATAATATTTAATAACTATAAATAAATAGACACATTGCAAAACTAGTTACTTGATAGGTAGGGAACTAATTACTAGGAGCTTACTCACCTTAACGCCCAGGTATTTGGAGATACCTGGCGGAAGGCTGGCGATGACGGCCGAGCGAACACTATCGTTCACCAGGCAGTGTAGCACCAGGATCATCACCCCCTAGTGAGAGAGAGAGAGAGAGAGAGAGAGAGAGAGAGAGAGAGTGAGAGAGAGAGAGAGTAAACACCCCTTATTAGACCATTATATAAATCGATGTATATATTCTTATTAAACCTTCTATATAAATTTACCATTATATCCAAGTATAGGTCAGGTTAGGTTAGGTTAGGTTAGGTTAGGTTAGGTCAGGTTAGGTTAGGTTAGGTTAGGTTTGGTTAGGTTAGGTTAGGTTAGGTTAGGTTAGGTTAGGTTAGGACAGGTATAGATGTTAATGACTTACCTGTGAGGCGTTGAGGATGGTGAATAGGTAGGCGAAAAAGTGTCCAGTGTTGACATAGAGAAGTCCGAACACCCAGGACGTTCCCAGGAGACAGTTGAGGGAGAAGCATCCTTTGATCCATAACCTGAGGGAGGAAGGAGGGAGATATATCTCTTCTTTATCTTTTCTTGTTTTGTTTCTTTCTCTGTCTGTCTCTCTCTGTTTCTCTGATCATCATCGTTTTTCTCTCCCCATATTCCTTCCTCTCTCTCTCTCTCTCTCTCTCTCTCTCTCTCTCTCTCTCTATCTCTCTCTCTCTCTTCCTAACTTCATCTGTCCTATTCCTTCTCCTCCCAGCCCTCCCACCTAACCTAACCTAACCTAATCTAACCTAACCTAACCATCCTTCCCACCTAACCTAACCATCCCTCCCACCTAACCCAACCATCCTTCCCACCTAACCACACCTAACCATACCACTCACTTCACTTGTTGAGGGAGACTCTTCTGTTTATTGGCTTTCAGGATGGCGGCAGAGCGTACGGCTAAGATCATGCTCAAGGCGTTTACCTGAGGGAGAGACACACCTGTTGAGAGGTCACACTTGGAGGTCACAGTTGGAGGTCATACTTGGGGATCATACTTGGAAGTTACATTAGGTCATACTAGGAGGTCACACTTGGAGGTCACATAGAATCACACTTGGAGGTCACATAGAATCACACTTGAAGGTCATATTAGGTCATACTAGGAGGTCATACTTAGAGGTCACATAGAATCACACTTGAAGGTCATATTAGGTCATACTAAGAGGTCACACTTGGAGGTCACATAGAATCACACTTGGAGGTCACATAGAATCACACTTGAAGGTCACATGAGGTCATACATGAGGTCACACTTGGACGTCACATTGAATTACACTTGGAGGTTATGCTTGGAGGTCAAATTTAGAGGTCATACTTAGAGGTTACACTTGAGACTGACACATAATGACATTGAATTACTTATTGTTTAATTTAACAATAATAAACATATAGTTATAATTAATTTAACCATAATTTGCATATCAACTAACATTCAGTTAATTAACCTTTACTAATTGCTATGACACAAGTTCATTTACTACCACCACCCCCACCTACCACCACCCCCACCTACCACCACCCCCACCTACCATCACCCCCACATACCACCACCCCATCTACCACCACCCCCACCTACCACCACCCTCACCTACCACCACCTCCACCTACCACCACCCCCACCTACCACCACCCCCACCTACCACCACCCCCACCTACCACCACCCCCACATACCACCACCCCATCTACCACCACCCCCACCTACCACCACCCCCACCTACCACCACCCCCACTACCACCACCTCATCTACCACCACCCCACCTCAACCATCACCCACCTGAACCATCACCACCTACCACCACCCCCACCTACCACCACCCCCACCTACCACAATCATCATCCACTACCCTCAACCACTACAAATATCACCTACCACAATCACCACCACCATAGGTCCAATGAAAGCCCAGATGTAGCCTCGTTCAGTAGACAACCAGCAACTGAAGTAAACAGAAAGTAAACGATAAACAACTATTCCATTGTTTACCTGTACACACGTAGTAAACACAGCCAGGATACAGTGAGGATACAGTGACTCATGTCAAAATACAGCTGGGATACATTAAATACAGACAAGCGTATTGTATACTTACTATTCACTGCCTGGGGGGGCGTAAGCAAGTTGGGCTGTCCATGAATCTGTACCATACGCCACTAGGAGAGTAACCATCACCACTACCACAGGCACACCGTAACCCACCATCCTAGGGGGTGGGGCGGAAAGTTGGTTAGTGGGGACGGAAAGTTGATTAGTGGGGGGCGGAAAGTTGGTTAGTGGGGGCGGAAAGTTGGTTAGTGGGGGCGGAAAGTTGGTTAGTGGGGCGGAAAGTTGGTTAGTGGGGGCGGAAAGTTGGTTAGTGGGGGCGGAAAGTTGGTTAGTGGGGGCGGAAAGTTGGTTAGTTGGGGACGGAAAGTTGGTTAGTGTGGGCGGAAAGTTGGTTAGCGGGGGCGGAAAGTTGGTTAGTTGGGGACGGAAAGTTGGTTAGTGTGGGCGGAAAGTTGGTTAGCGGGGGCGGAAAGTTGGTTAGTTGGGGGACGGAAAGTTGGTTAGTGTGGGCGGAAAGGTGGTTAGTGGGTGCGGAAAGTTGGTTAGTTGGGGACGGAAAGTTGGTTAGTGGGGGCGGAAAGTTGGTTAGTGGGGGCGGAAAGTTGGTTAGTGGGCGCGGAAAGCTGATCATCGTGGGAATGGAAGGTGTCAAAACCCACACATATGGAATTTTTTTCTTCCTTTCTGCCTCTCTTTCTGTCTATTTCTCTGTCAGTTTATCTGTCTGTTCGTCTCTCTCTCTCTCTCTCTCTCTCTCTCAGTCTATCAATCTCAATAATCTCTTCCCTTATGTCTCCACGTACAAGAAGGAGCAGGTAAGAGAACATGACACAGTTTGTAAGAGACACTGTTTAAATATAAACTCGCCCCCTTCTCTCTCTCCCTTTCCCCCCCCCCCTCTCTCCCTCTCCCCCCTCTCTCTCTCTCTCCCTTCCCCTTTCTCACATTCTTTATCACTTCACGTACATAAACAAACAAGAGAGAGTTATTAATCTCACAAAACACTCACCAGTAAGCTGCCATATAGCGGGTCGGTGACAGAACATGATGAACTGTTTGGAAGAGATGCGCTCCCTCGGCCAGCATCCAACACACACTCGCGGTCACCCAGTAATGGAGGACGACCGCTGCCACTTCACACATGGTCTAATGCAAACAGGGGATAGTCACGTCTCTATCTACCTAAGAGGTTATATACACAGGTTTTCTTTACGGCTTTTTCTCTCTCCAGTAAAACGTTCAAGACACAAGAGAGAGAGAGAGAGAGAGAGAGAGAGAGAGAGAGAGAGAGAGAGAGAGAGAGACTCACCGAAGACAGCTTGAGGAAGTCACGATCCAGCAGCAGTAGCAGAAGAAGGTGTGAGAGACCGAGGGCCACACACAGTTGTTTGGTGATGCTGGTGCGAGGGCTGGCCACACTCCTAGGCCACACACACAGGAAGAAATAATTCATAGGTTAATTATTAATCTATGTGAAATCTGTTGAATCATCATCATCATCATCATCATCATCACCATCATCATCATCACCACTCACTTGTAACACTGGAAGATGCAGAAGGCGATGAAGAGGGACACACAAGAGGCACCAGTCAGTACAGTGCCTAGTATATCCAATGCAGGATCCCGACCCTAGAGGAAGAACCACAGTTACCACATGAGCGAGGAAACCCTTGTGTGTGTATATACGTAATGTACATAAACACAAACACGTACAGTATGTAAATAAACACACACCTATCCTATCTCAACATCTCCATCTCCCACATCCACACTACCCACACATGCCCCCCCCACACCTACGACCCCCCCCCCACACCCACACTCCCCCACACCTACACCCACACCTACACATATTCCAGGTCCTCAGCTGTCAACACAAGACCATGTTACGACTTGGCTGGAGGACCTTTATATTATTCACCCCTCTCTCTCTCTCTCTCTCTCTCTCTCTCTCTCTCTCTCTCTCTCTCTCTCTCTCTCTCTCGTTAATGGCGTTTATTCAATAACATCGTCGGATCACCTGAAGATTAGCCCCCAGCTTATTTTACTGAAAGATTAATCACCTTAAAGCTTAATTAATTCCCAGGTAACGTTTGGTGCTTACTCTTCAGGTTAAAATATCTAGGTAGGTGTAACCCTCAGGTGATGCAATTAGTCTTATGTACCTGTACGTGTGTGTTGACTCAGTAGGTGTAACAGACTCATTAAGGGAAGCTCAGTAGGTGTAACAGACTCATTAAGGGAGACTCAGTAGGTGTAACAGACTCATTACAGGAGACCAAGAGAGACCGTAACTCACTACATTGTTGTGAAAGTCGGTGATAATGGCGATCATGGTGAGGTGGGAACAGCGGCAGAAGGTCAACCCTTTTGTTGTGTTGACTAACTTGCAACCGTCAGGAGCCCACTCGCTGCCAACCGCACAACCAACACAAACCACACAGGTGAAAGGGAGAAGTTATCGTACCAGGTAAATATGGGCACTAGGTCAGGGGATATTGTATAATGTACTGCCAGACGAAAGAGTAATGCAGATGTGTACTTTGTAAATACCAGTAAGTGTTGTCAGTACCTGTTTTCGTTATCCCAGAAGACACACTGGGCAGTACCTGGCACCGGTGTGGGCAGCTCACCAGGTCGCAGGTCCCGGTACAGGTCTCTGCCAGGTAGATAATAACTCACCTTAGTTAATTACTTTACAGATAATTTATTCAGACAATCAATTCATGGCCTTTACGGAGAGAGAGAGAGAGAGAGAGAGAGAGAGAGAGAGAGAGAGAGAGAGAGAGAGAGAGAGAGAGAGAGAGAGAGATCCAAGCGAAGAAAGACCCACCTGAAGGAGGACCCACCCGAAGGAAGACCCACCCGAAGAAGGACTTACCTGTAGGCTGGGCCGCTCTCACTGATGGTGTGTTGGAGGCGTAGGAGAACACCTTCATCCAGGGGCGTGAAGCTGACCGCATGACCTGACCTCCCCAGAGACATGCTTACCACGGGGCTGTTGAGTTCCTTGTAGGTGGCGTGAGAGACGTCCCTGCGGTGTGAAGGGCGTGATGAACATAGCAGAAGTAGAACAAAATGAACAATAAACGTGATAGATGAAGATAATGAACAATAAACACGAAATACAGATTATAAAGGCACAATGACAATGAACGCGTCAGATGTAGAATAAAAAAGCTTGATAAATGAGGGAGAAATGGGATAGATGTGAGAGGAAAAGGTTTAACACTGTAGCTACCTCACGACCGCCTGAGACATGGGGAGGGAAATGGAAAGAAAATATGGGAAGTATATTGTAAAAACGAGTGAGAACTTAGATAAGGAGCGCGTAGGTGAGAGAGAGAGAGAGAGAGAGAGAGAGAGAGAGAGAGAGAGAGAGAGAGAGAGAGAGAGAGAGAGAGAGAGAGAGATCCTCCACCTGTCACCAACACTACTCGGAAATATCGTCGCTGGATTTACAAAAAAATGTGGACGAGGAGAACTACAACGAGACGTACGTGCGTTATAGGCGTGTGTGGGCGAGGGGGGCGTGTAGGCGGCGTGTGTGGGCGAGGGAAGCTTGCAGGAGGCGTGTGTAGGCGAGGGAAGCGTGCAAGAGGCGTGTGGGGGGAGGGGAGGCGTGTAGAGGGAGAGGGGAGGTGGTAGCGTGCAATAGGAGGCGTGGGGGAGGGAGGCGTGCAATAGGAGGCGTCGGGGGAGGGTGGCGTGGTGAGGATGGCACACAGGTAGACAGGACTAATTAACCTTCTCTGTTACCTGTCTCGGTCTGTCTGGCAGGGGAAGTCATTTTTCTCACCTTTGCTCTAATTAATTTAAGTGTTTGGGTCAGTCAGGTTACATTAGGTGGCTAGTGGTGATTTAACACTATCATATCGCTTACTAGTGTTGTTCTTGTTGTTGTTGTTGTTGCTGTAGTTATTATTATTGCTATTGTTGTTATTATTATTGTTACTGTTCTTATCATTATGCCTGCCTGCCTGACCGACTGACTGTCTGCCTATCTACCTGACAGACTGCATACCTGACTGCCTGACTGACTGACTGACCTGCTGAGGTGAGCTGGAAGAGCCCTGGAAGCTGCCTGCTGGTCGAGGAGGAAGCCCACCAGCCGCGCCTGCTCCTCCCCCTTCGGCAGTAGAGACTCAAAGCCCCCAGGGAGGTGGAGGAAGGTAGATTCTCCAGCTCCAGGGAAGTACAGGTCATTCCCTGACAGCTCGTTCCTGCAGGAGAAATGCCAGAGGTTAGGGTAAGGTAGGGTAGGGTAGGGTAGGGTAGAGTAGAGTAGGTTAAGTTAGGGTAGGTTAGGGTAGGTTAGGTTAGGGTAGGGTAAGGTTAAGTAAGGGTAGGGTAGGGTAGTATAGGGTAGGGTAGGGTAGAGTAGAGTAGGTTAGGTTAGGGTAGGTTAGGGTAGGTTAGGTTAGGGTAGGGTAAGGTTAAGTAAGGGTAGGGTAGGGTAGTGTAGGGTAGGGTAGAGTAGGGTAGGGTAGGGAAGGGTAGGGTAGGATAGATTAGATTAGGTTAGATTAGGTTAGGGTAGGTTAGGTTAGGGTAGGGTAAGGTTAGGTAAGGTTAGGGTAGGGTAGGGTAGGGTAGGGTAGAGTAGAGTAGGGTAGGGTAGGGAAGGGTAAGGTAGGATAGATTAGATTAGGTTAGATTAGGTTAGGGTAGGTTAGGTTAGGGTAGGGTAAGGTTAAGTAAGGTTAGGGTAGGGTAGGGTAGGGTAGAGTAGAGTAGGGTAGGGTAGGGAAGGGTAGGGTAGGATAGATTAGGTTAGATTAGGTTAGGTTCCTGGGTCGTGTCAGGGCTCCAGAATGTATAACTCACCTTGAAAACTTAATGAAACTGACCTTGGAGAGGAGAGGACAGTCATGTTGACCTGAGCGTCAAGGAAGGTCACCACATCACGTTTGACCTGATCTGCCAAGATGAACCCAGAACACTCTAGGTTAATCAGCAGCGATGACCCTAGTTGACCCGCGTCCTTCTGGTGGTGAGAGAGGGAATGAGAGAGAGAGAGAGTGTGTGTGTGTGTGTGTGTGTGTGAGAGAGAGAGAGAGAGAGAGAGAGAGAGAGAGAGAGAGAGAGAGAGAGAGAGAGAGAGAGAGAGAGAGAGAGAGAGAGAGAGAGCATGTGTAAACAACAGGTATGTCCTAGAGGTGTGTGTGAAGGAAGGAAACACATCCAAACAACAGGTGTGTAGGGTCAAAAAAGTCACATATAAACAGGTGTGTAGAGAGAACAAGTGTGGAGAGACAATACACACCTGGTTGAGACCGTTCCAGGTGTCAGGAACGGAGAGAACGTTGCCAGTGATCGCCACCAGGTCATCAGTATAGTTTAGGGCCATTGATAGTCTCTCCTCTTCCTTGTCCTCCTCCAGTATCTGTGTGTCAAGGGCGAGTTATTCCAAGGGTTAGCTGTGTCAAGGGGCGTGTCCATAAGTGTGTCAAGGGGCGTGTCCATTAGTGTGTCAAGGGGCGTGTCCATAAGTGTGTCAAGGGGCGTGTTCGTAGGTGTGTCGAGGGGCGTGTCCATAGGTGTGTCAAGGGGCGTGTCCATAAGTGTGTCAAGGGGCGTGTCCATAAGTGTGTCAAGGGGCGTGTCCATTAGTGTGTCAAGGGGCGTGTTCGTAGGTATGTCGAGGGGCGTGTCCATAGGTGTGTCAAGGGGCGTGTCCATAAGTGTGTCAAGGGGCGTGTTCGTTGGTGAGTCAAGGGGCGTGTCCATTAGTGTGTCAAGGGGCGTGTCCATAAATGTGTCAAGGGGCGTGTCCATAGGTGTGTCAAGAGACGTGTCCATTAGTGTGTCAAGGGGCGTGTTCGTTAGTGTGTCAAGGGGCGTGTCCATAGGTGTGTCAAGAGACGTGTCCATTAGTGTGTCAAGGGGCGTGTCCATAAATGTGTCAAGGGGCGTGTCCATAGGTGTGTCAAGGGGCGTGTCCATAAGTGTGTCATGGGGCGTGTTCGTAGGTGTGTCAAGGGGCGTGTCCATAGGCGTGTCAAGGGGCGTGTCCATAGGTGTGTCAAGAGACGTGTCCATTAGTGTGTCAAGGGGCGTGTTCGTTGGTGTGTCAAGGGGCGTGTCCATAGGTGTGTCAAGAGGCGTGTCCATAAGTGTGTCAAGGACTATTTATTTCAAGGGTTAGGTGTGTCAAAGGGCGTGCCAAAGGGCAGTGTACATCCATTGGTTTTACGATAATTATTTCCTCATCCAACTGTACATGTTTAGATCACCTGAAAATTAGACACCCTAGCTTATTTTACCTGATGATTCAACAGCTTGTAATTACGTAACCTTAACTTGACCTAAATTAACCTTACCTTAACCTAAACCTTAATCTAGCCTTAATCTAACCACAAACTTTAACCTAACTTTAACCTAATCTTAAACTAATCTAATCCATCTAGGTTGTATTAGGGTGTTTAATCAAGCAAAATAATCTGGGGTGTCTAAAAATCAGGTGATACTTACACATATCACAGAATATTCTCCAGTCTTTTAAACTATTTTTATTACTATTATTAACTTGATTAAACCTTAACTAATTACAAAAGGTTTATTCATTTTATTTTTCATTCACTATCATCATAAGTTTTCGTTCGTGTATATTATAATTTATTCACCTCAACTTATGAAACAAAACTTAAACAAATATGTGTTTTATTTTTTTTTCAGGACGACTGTTGGGTTTTTCGCAGATCAGGTGAGGAAAAAAATGGCAAATTGTTTTTTATGCAAATGAGCTTCCGGTAAGGTCATGGAGAGGTGGGGGGGGTGAGGGGGAGGTGGTATGAGGGAGGTGTAGGGGAGGAGAAGTGGAGGGGGGTGAGGGGGAGGGGGTATGAGGGAGGGGTAAGGGAGGAGAGAAGGATGGGGGGGGGGGGAGTGGTAGGAATACAGCCCCTTAATTACTGACACTTACCTAAAATACAACACATTATTACCAATTCCCTAAGACGAGAAACCACAATAATCTCTACCATTTTGTACCCTATTACACGGTATTACACGATGTTGCAACGAGGAGCTGACCTGAATTTGCAAGAGTGAGGTCATGTTGTTGATGAGACTGGTGAGGGCGATCAGGTCATTACGGGTCATGACCTGCCGCTGGGCTGTGCTGTTCCTGATCCCCGCTGAGATGGCCACAGCTGAGTAGTTACCTGACTCAACCTGTAGAACCAAACAGCTGATTAATCTTTACCTCTCTCTCTCTCTCTCTCTCTCTCTCTCCCCATCTATCTCTCTCTCTCTCTCTCTCTCTCTCTCTTCTCTTCCTCTCCCCCTCTGTCCCTCTTATCACACCCCACCCTTACTCTCTCCCCTCCTTCTCACCATATCCTGGGCCGTGTGGATCCAGAAGACGATGCAGGAGTCCTTGTCCACCGTCAGGATAGGCCCTCCGTCAGTAGCAACACACTCCAGCCACCTGAAGCCACTGTAACCTGTCGGGCAGTTCACCTCTAGTTGTTTGCCCGGGCACAGCACTCTCTGGTCCCTGTAGCCCCGGGAGACGTGATGCTGTGGAGAGATAGATAAGAGGGAGATAGATACTTATGAGATAAATGAGAGAAAGAGACATAATTGAGAGATAAATAGAGAGATAGAGAGACAGGGAGAGAGAGAGAGAGAGGAGAATTACATAGAATAAATGGATAGATTAGATAGATATAAAATTTGCTAGACACACACACACACACACACACACACACACACAACTCTCTTGTATGTTATTGTAACCCGGAATTATATATCAAACAAGAGAAATCATTGATATGTAACCCGCCTGTCATAATGTTTTTTCTCCCAGTACTACCTGCCCTTGTCTCGTGGGGTCCCTCACCTCCTGCACATGACAGCATCCTGGAAAAAGAAAAATTATTGTTATACCTGTAGGATTCCGTATTCAAGGTGAGGTGAGGTGAGGTGGGGTGAGGTGAGGTGAGGTGAGGTGAGGTGGGGTGAGGTGAGGTGAGGTGTGGTGAGGTGAGGTGAGGTTTGGACTCCTGTGAACTTTCTTAAGACTGCAATATTTTCAACAAAATTACTATTACTATTAACTATTACAATAAACTGACTATTATTACTATCCTGTATTAATATATCAAGTTACTTACCATCGTTAATGATCACAGTAGTAGTTGTAGTACCAGCGCTAGTAGTTGTGGTGGTAGGAGTAGGGGTAGTAGTAGTAGTAGTAGAAGTAGAAATAGAAGGATCAGTATTCATAGTTGTGGTAGAGCTGGTAGTTGTGGTAGTAGTGGTAGAAGCCTGTAAGTGGGTCTCACAGAGGGCGTGGCCAGTGAGGAAGAGACCATACCCTGTGGTGCCGTAGTCGAGGAGGCCCCAGCGGCGGTAGGTCGTCCCTTCTGCAGGAGTTAAAGACAGATAGCTTTACATTGAAAACGATTAACGTATATTTCACATTCTCTCTCTCTCTCTCTCTCTCTCTCTCTCTCTCTCGTCTCTCTCTCTCTCTCTCTCTGTCTCTCTCTCTCTCTCTCTCTCTCTCTCTCTCTCTCTCACCCCTGTTGCAGATCTGTTCGTAGTTCCCCATCAGTAGGAGAGCGTAGGTGCCAATAGGGACAGGTTGGTGGTTGGGGACTGCCTCTCCTGTGGTGGGGTCGACTAACACCACCTCGGACGCCACCAGAGTCTCCTTCATCGAGGTGTTCCATTGTGACCACACTCCTGTAGGTGGTCAGAGGGCATTGGCTATACTTTTGAAGGATATGGAAGGATACTGGATATTTTTTTTTTTAGGATATCAGTGTGTGTGTGTGTGTGTGTGTGTGTGTGTGTGTGTGTGTGTGTGTGTGTGTATGTAGTGTGTCTGTGTGTGTGTGTGTGTTTGTCTGTGTGTGTGTGTGTGTGTGTCTGTGTGTGTGTGTGTGTCTGTGTGTGTGTGTAGTGTGTGTGTAGTGTGTGTGTGTGTGTGTGTGTGTGTGTGTGTGTAGTGTGTCTGTGTGTGTGTGTGTGTGTGTACCTACCTTGCTTCATGGCCTCAGACGGGGTGAAGAAGGGGGTTAGAACGTTCACCACTCCAGAAGTTAAGATGTTCGTCTTATTCTTCGACGCTGTTGTGGAGAACATGATAACGAGATGAAGAACAGTGATAGTGAACATGAATAAACACACTAACTCACTCTTACACCCAACTCCACTCACTCACTCACTTACTCACATCCAAAGATAGAATCCGGGTTACACAGTAGACAGCTGACGAGAAAGTTGAGTTCCTCGGCCGTCTCTATCCCCACCCTCCTCAGCTCCCCGTCAGCACACACCTGATGGTCCACGTACTCGATCAAGTCCTTCAGGTTGGTCTTTGGGAACAAACCTGTGGGGGGGAGGGGGAGAAAAGGTGAGGGAGATGTGGGGGTGATGGGGGGGGTGATGGTGGTTGGTGGTGGTGGTTGGTGGTGGTTGTGATAGTGGTGGTGATAGGAATGGAGATTGTGGTAGTGGGTAGTTGTGGTGGTAGTAGGAAGTTGTGGTGGTTGTGGTAGTGGTGGTAATGAAAATGGTGAATAATAATAATAATAATAATAATAATAATAATAATAATAATAATAATAATAATAATAATAATAACAATAATAATACTTACAACACTAATATAACAACAAATAACAATTTACTACTAACAATAATAATAACAATAATAACAACAATCATTCAATAAACATTACTACTTGTACAGTAAAATAATAATAATAAAAGGTAAAACAAGCGAAGAACATTTGAGAAACAGGCCATCTAATTAATCTTATCCAGGTGAGTGTTGAGTCAGGTGAGTCAGGGAGTAGTTTTACCTTTTCTGATCTAACTGGTGGAGAATTTTACCCACTTATCGAGAGAGGGATATAACTTTAAGTACAGTTTAAAAGAGTCAGTCAACAGTCAATCTTTCTCATTATATTACTCAATACTATGACACGCACACACACACACACACACACACACACACACACAGGGTCTTTATCTTAACATCACTATCTATATATCAAGTATTTAATCTTGAAGGCAAACCTAAGACTCGACAACCCTCCCTCCCCCCCTAGTGAAGGTGTCGCAAGAGATTAAATTTTCCTTGTAAGTGAGAGTAGGTTAAGAGCCAAACCTACTTAGAGTTTTACGAGGAAGCTGTTTCATGTCACTGTGTGTGTGTGTGTGTGTGTGTGTGTGTGTGTGTCCCTTGTTACGTTATCAGTGTGGCTAATCCTTTATGGCACTAATAACACCCCAGCGGACAAGGTAAGCATAGGTGTGTGTCTTATCGCCGCCCCGTACCTGATGATAACGTTATTCAGGACAGATGAATATTTTGTTATTGTAAGTAGTAGTAGTAGTAGTAGAAATAGTATTAGGAGTAGTAGTATTAGTAGTAGTAGTATTAGTAGTAGTAGTAGTAGAAGTAGTATTAGGAGTAGTAGTATTAGTAGTAGTAGTTGTATTAGTAGTAGTAGTAGTAGAAGTAGCATTACAACAGATCGGCAGCACTGCCAAAATGACATGTTGCAGCAACTATTGCTGCAGGTTCCAGAAAATTTGACAAAAAAAAAGTAGCTATAGCGCAGGAGGTGGGCGCCTCGAACTGGTTAACTACGTTACCGATAAGGGCAAATGGTTTCAGCCTAAACAAACAAGAATTTACAGATGCCATTGCTCTAAGGTACGGTTGGCCAGTAGATGGTTTGCCCTCCCAATGCGTGTGTGGCTATTCCAATGATGGCGATCACGCCATGGTTTGCAAGAAGGGGGGCTTCATATGCATGAGGCATGACGAGGTAAGGGATCTCACAGCAAATATGTTGAAGGAAATCTGCCGGGACGTCATGGTAGAACCGACCCTCCTTCCACTGGATGGCGAGATCCTCCAACACAGGACTTCAAACACATCTAACGAAGCCCGTGTGGACGTCAGTGCTCGAGGATTCTGGACGCGGGGACAGCGAGCTTTCTTCGACATCAGGATTTTTGATCCCATGGCCGTTTGTCACCGTAACCTAGCTCTCGATGCTGCGCATAGGAGGAACGAGAACGACAAGAGAAGGGCATATGGGGAGAGAATTCAAAATGTTGATCAAGGCAGCTTCACTCCTCTAGTGTTCACAACCTCTGGTGGGATGGGCCCAAGTGCAAGATGTTTCTACGCCAGACTCGCGGAGCTGATCTCCGAACAGAAGCAGCAGCCCAGAAGTTATGTCACAGCCTGGATGAGATGTCGACTGTCCTTCTCTCTCCTTCGGTCGGCTTTGCTCTGCCTCAGGGGAACGAGAGCTTCTGCCCCTACTCCGACAACTGCTGCAGATATTGACTATGAGGCTACAGTCACTGAATGCCGCATAGATCTGCGGCTCAACTAATTTAACACAGATAGGATAGCTTCTTATGTATTAGGATATTTAATATTAAGGTAAATAAATGGGGGCGAAGGTGTGGCTATTGGGGGAGGCTGGTGGCCAAGTAAAAAAAAAAAGTATTAGTAGTAGTAGTAGTATTAGTAGTAGTAGTATTAGTAGTAGTAGTAGTAGAACTAGTATTAGGAGTATTAGTATTAGTAGTAGTAGTAGTATTAGTAGTAGTAGTAGGTACTATTATACCTTTATCACGTTATTCATTCATTTATTCATACATCTATTGGCTCAACCATTACTGTGTCCACAAAAGCTGAACGGAATTTGGTTATTTTCAATTTAGTTTCGATAATTAAATTTTTCTACGCTCTTCTGTCCTGGTGTGTATATCTATGTATATACGTATATATGTATACACGCATATACTCCTATGTATAGATACGAAGTTTATTGGTATCTGTCTCTCTGTTTGTCTGCCTGTCTGTTCTGTTCTGTTCTGTTCTGTTCTCTCTCTGTTTTGTTTGCCCCCCTCTCACTCTCTCTCACTGTAATTATCATCATCATCCAAACAACCACTCACCCAATCAACCATCTCAATTACACCCAAGTCAATCTGCCAGTTAGATTGACTGTCGGAATAACTGGTAGTGTTGAGGATGAGTGAGGGAGCTGACACGTGACTGGCACCACTGATTGGCTCTGTTAGGGAGGGTATACCACCTAGCTGATTGATCTGGCAACACTGACTGCCTGCCCCAGATTAAGACGTCAGAGATTTGGTGTTTGTGTGTTTGGTTATATGTGTGTGTGTGTGTCCCTCTCTCTCTCTATCCATTAGACCAACTGCATCACGACACATCCCTTCAACTCATCACCTTTACCTGTGCACTAATTACCAGGTGATGGGGACGACATATCGACACTACTGATGGCAGGCTGTCACTCACCTGCTATTTTCCGTTTTTCTTTATTACTCGGTTTAATTTATGTTAATTTACGTTGAGTTAGGTCATGAAGAGGTGAGAGGGAGAGGAGAGGGAGAGGAGAGGAGAAAGGGAGAGTAGAGAGGGAGAGGAGAGGGAGAGGGTGAGGGAGGGAATGGGGGGGGGTGGAGTCTCTCAATATGGTGTACTTTTAAGACTTTATTTATATGTGATGTGTTTGGGTCGATTTACCTTGTGTTTACTGAAGCTTCGGGACATTGAAACAGTTCGGGTCAGGTGTGTTTGAACGTATTTGATCCCCACTGTTGATCTGCGTCACCTGTTCAAAGTTGTGATGAACACTTGAGTACAATAGAGGGTTAATACTCGATGCTTGAGTACGACCTTACGATTCTTGTTCACTATAGAAGGACAAGTCACTAGACAAGCCCACTCACGCACACAGTACTGACCCAACTCATCACCTTCTTCACGTGGTCACCTCTCGTCTGACCTACATCGAGACCAAACTACCGCCAAAACACCACAACCACCCTACTTCACCTCCCTACCTTCTAACGA
The DNA here is from genome assembly GCA_958450375.1 of Homarus gammarus. NCBI lineage: Eukaryota > Metazoa > Arthropoda > Malacostraca > Decapoda > Nephropidae > Homarus > Homarus gammarus. The sequence continues at coordinate 7,533 of CAUDMG010002119.1, read as the reverse complement.
CCAATTAGGTAGTTAACATGACTCTAATAATACAAAAACAACTTCCATATATCCTTGTCTTCATTTTAGTCTTGATTTGATATTTAAACGTAATTTCTCTGTTTGTGTTATAGTTGAGTACACTGCATCTAACCTGACCTAATCTAACCTAACCTAACCTGACCTAATTTAACCTAACCTAACCAGACCTAATCTAACCTATACTAGACAGAGAGACTTACCATACACCCGGTAGGAGCTGCCAAGATCGTCACTAACACAGGTACTTGCTTTCGTACAGGTACAGGTCGGGTGAAGGCTGTCGGACCTGTATGGGACCTGCAGTGCAGTGTTGTCCTCCTCCTTCACCCAAGAACCTCCAACCTCCAGTCCTCTCTCTGGGGGCACTATAGTCCTCCTTTGATCATCTGGGGAGGAGGATTCACTTCCCAGTATGGCTGACGGAACACCAAGCTTCTGAAGGTGGCTATGGAGGTGATCATGATCGGCGGCGCTGGCGTTAATGGTAGAGGTCTGGAGGAGCCTCAGATGGCTCACGATCACCGCCACACACAACGTTCTCTGGCGCCAAACTTTCATCTTTGTTCAGGGATCGTCGCCTACCGTTCTCACAGACCTACGTTCACCTGTTCTCCCATGACGTTCTGCCGTGGTCGTGAGGCGATAACAGTAGAGGTCGTCGGCTTTAATGACCGCATCACCTGTTGACCTAGACTCACACCAGGTGGACGTGAGGTAAACAAAATACTCTCACCTGTTTTAGACTTCCACCTGAATAACTCATGACACAAATAACTTAAGGAAGAACAATATAACACGATACAACACAGGACTACTCTTTTTTCTCTCATATATTTCCTTATTAATTCGTGTGAGGCTCAAAGTCGTGTAAATAATAACGTAACTTTCCGGAATAAGGTTGACACTAATGACTTATTTCACAGAGAAGGTTAATATAGCGTAGATAATTAAGAATAAGGCAGGTAAGACGTCACACCTCCACCTGGCACAAGACGTGACTGATGGCTGGTCGTATAGTGGAGTCTCTCTCTCAGGGTTATCAGCTCCACTACTGTACCTTAGATTAATATCACCTGCCGTAACCCCACTACCCTCACCTGTAATACCTCCACTCGTAACCTAACCTAATCTAACCTAACCTGCCGTAACCCCACTACCCTCACCTGTAATACCTCCACTCGTAACCTAACCTAATCTAACCTAACCTGCCGTAACCCCACCACCCTCACCTGTAATACCTCCACTCGTAACCTAACCTAATCTAACCTCACCTGCCGTAACCCCACCACCCTCACCTGTAATACCTCCACTCGTAACCTAACCTAATCTAACCTAACCAAACCTAACCTAACCTAACTTAACCTAACCTCACACTCATCTCTGACTTGTAAGGTGACCAAGAGTGTGACTAAACTATCAGGTGAGTGTGTCTGATGAGGCCCTCACTGACATTAACCACTTGTGTTCTGATAAGTGTGTGTGTGTTATCGCTATGCTCGTCCTCTTGAGAGTAGAGCCACTTAAGTTCCACTACCTGAAGAGGGCCTTTACTGTTTAAGTGTGTTTTAGAATTTGGATTCATGGTAAGTGTATTCTGACTGACTGACTGACTGATCAACTGGATGACTGGATGACTGACTGATCGATTGGATGACTGGATGAAAGACTGACTGATCGACTAGTTGACTGACAGATTGAAAAAAGAAATTACCCACCACACCTCACACCACCCCACCACACCCCACCACACCACACCACACCCCACCACACCCCACCACACCACACCACACCCCACCCCACCACACCCCACCACACCCCACCACACCACACCCCACCACACCCCACCACACCACACCCCACCACACCACACCCCACCACACCACACCACACCCCACCCCACCACACCCCACCACACCCCACCCCACCACACCCCACCACACCCACACCCCACCACACCCCACCACACCACACCCCACCACACCCCACCACACCACACCCCACCCCACCACACCACACCACACCCCACCACACCACACCACACCACACCCCACCACACCACACCACACCCCACCCCACCACACCCCACCACACCACACCCCACCCCACCACACCCCACCACACCCCATTCCAGGAGCCACTCACGCTCTCCCCACTACGGGTGATGCTTACGTTCCCTGTTCACGGTTGTTAGCTGACCATAGTGTTATCAGCGGCAGCGACTGAGCCTATTTGGTTATCTGTCTTATGTAAAGGGAGCAGAAGGGTGCCAACGAGAGGGTGCCAACGAGAGGGTGTCAACGAGGGGGTGTCAACGAGAGGGTGTCAACGAGAGGGTGCCAACCTAACCTAACCTAACTTCAATAAAACACAGTCTGTATCTTATGAATTAATGCACACAACACAACAGTTAAGAGAGAGGGAGAGAGAGAGAGAGAGAGAGAGAGAGAGAGAGAGAGAGAGAGAGAGAGAGAGAGAGAGAAATTATCTCTCAGTTAGTCAGTCAGTCATCTTC
>CAUDMG010002118.1:0-27243 GCA_958450375.1 Homarus gammarus | reverse complement strand
TACAGGGAGGGAGGGAGGGGGGGGACGGAGGGGAGAATCCCACTATACAGGGAGGGGATGGAGACTACAGGGAGAGGAGAGGGGGGAAGGAGGGGGAGGAGGAACCTAATAAACAGGAGGGATGTAGACTACAGGAGAAGAGAGGGCGAGGGGGAAAGAGGGAGAAATCCTAATTATGGAGGAGGGATGGAGACTAAAGGAAGGGGGAGGGAGGGAGGAAACCTAATGATATGAGGAGTGGATGGAGAATACAGAGGAGGGAGGGAGGGAGGGAGGAACGGACGGAAGGGAAGGAGGGAGGAAACCTAATATAACAGGAGTGAATGGAGGAACTACCAGGAGGGATGAGGGAGGAGTGGTAGGGAGGGAACCTAATATACTAGGAGTGATGAGGGAGACTACAGTGACGAGGGAGTGTTGGGAGGAAGGAGGGAGGAATCCAAATATTAGAGGAATGATGGCGCACTGCAGACAGGGATGGAGAGAGAGGAGGGAGGGAGGGATGGGCAACAACTAATATACAGGAGTGTGGAGACTACGGGGAGGAGGGGAGGGAAGGAAGGAAGGAAATTTAATATACAGGAGTGCTGGAGACTACGGGGAGTAGTGGAAGGAGGGAGGAACTTGCATAGACAGAAGTGATGCGAGATTGCGAGGGAGGGGGGAGTGAGGGAAGGAAACCTAATATACAGGAGTGATGAAGTACTACAGGGAGGGAGAGGGAGGAAGGGAGGATGAAACATGAGTTTACAGGAGTGAGGGAGTCTACAGGGAGGGAGGGTGGAGGGAGGAATCCTAAGATAACTGGGAAGGCTGGAGGACTACAGGGGGGGACGGGGAGAGGAGGGAGGAAACACTAATATAAGAGGCGTGATGAAGACTACAGGGAGGGAGGGTTCATTTTTGGAGGGAGGGAGGGAGGGAGGGACGGGAGGAAGGGGAAGGAGGGAGGAACGTCCTACTATACAGGAGTGATGGAGACTGACTAGGGTAGGGCAGGGAGGGGGGGCGAAGGGAGAGAGGGAGGGAGGGAGGGAAGGGAGGAAGGAACCCTAATATGCAGGAGTGATGGAGACTACAGGGATGGAGGGGAGGAGGGAGGAAACCTATATGCAGGAGTGATGGAGACTACAGGGAGGAGGGGTGGGGGAAGGAAGGAGGAAAACCTAATATTCAGGAGTGATGAAGACCACAGGGAGGAAGGGGGGGTGGGAAAAAATAATATACAGGAGTGATGGAGACTAATGGAGGGAGGGAGGAGGGAGGAAACCTAATATACATTAGTGATGGATACAGGGAGGAAGGGAGAGAGGAAATGAGGGAGGAAACCTAATATAAAGGAGTGATGGAGAATACAGGGACGGAGGGGGGGGGAAGGAGGGAGGAAACCTAATATAGAGGAGTAATGGAGACTACAGGGAGGGAGGGAGAAGGGTGCGAGGGAGGAAGGAAACATAATATACAGGAGTGATGAAGACTACAGGGATGGAGGGAGGGAGGGAAGGAGGAAACCTGACATACAGGAGTGATGGAGACTACTGGGAGTGAGGGAGGGGGTGGTGGAAGGAGGAAACCTAATATAGAGGAGTGATGGAGACTACAGGGAGGGAGGGAGGAGGGAGGAAAGATAATATACAAGGAGTGATGGAGACTACAGGGAGGGAGGGAAGGAGGGAAGAAGGAGGAAACCTAACATACAGGAGTGATGGAGTCTACAGGGAGGGAAGAGGGGAAGGAGGGAGGAAACCTAATATACAGGAGTGACGGAGACTACAGGGAGGGAGGGAGGGAGGAAACCTAATATACAGGAGTGACGGAGACTACAGGGAGGGAGGGAGGGAGGAAACCTAATATACAGGAGTGATGGAGACTACAGGGAGGGAGGGAAGGAGGGAAGGAGGAAACCTAACATACAGGAGTGATGGAGACTACAGGGAGGGAGAGGGGAAGGAGGGAGGAAACCTAATATACAGGAGTGATGGAGACTACAGGGAGGGAGGGAAGGAGGGAAGGAGGAAACCTAACATACAGGAGTGATGGAGACTACAGGGAGGGAGGGAGGGAGGAAGGGAGGGAGGGAAGGGGGAAGGAGGGGAAACCTAATATACAGGAGTGATGGAGACTACAGGGAGGGAGGGAGAGGGAGGAAACTAATATACAGGAGTGACGGAGACTACAGGGAGGGAGAGAGGGAGGAAACATAACATACAGGAGTGAGGGAGACTAGAGGAAGGGAGGGGAGGAAGGAGGGATGAAATTTAATATACAGGAGTGATGGAGACTACAGGGAGGGAGGGAGGTAGGAGGGAGGAAACCTTATATACAGGAATCATGGAGACTACAGGGAGGAAGGGAGGGAGGGAGGGAGGGAGGAAACCTAATATACTGAAGTGATGGAGACTACAGGGAGGGATTGAGGAAACCTAAAATACAGGAGTGATTAAGACTACAGGGAGGGAGGGGGGAAGGAGGGAGGAAACCTAATATACAAGAGTGATGGAGACTACAGGGAGGGAGGGAGGAAGGACGGAGGAAACCTAATATTCAGGAGTGATGGAGTCTACAGGGAGGGAAGGGGAGAAAGAGGGAGGAAACCTAATATACAGGAGTGGTGGAGACTACACGGAGGGAGCGCGGGGGAAAAGGACGGAGGAAACCTAATATTCAGGAGTGATGGAGTCTACAGGGAAGGAGGGGGTTGAAGGAGGGAGGAAACCTAATATCTAGGAGTGATTAAGACTACAGGGAGGGAGGGGGGAAGGAGGGAGGAAACCTAATATACAAGAGTGATGGAGACTACAGGGAGCGAGGGAGGAAAGGAAGGAGGGAGGAATGCTAATACACAGGAGTGATAGAGTTTACAGGGAGGGAAGAGGGGAAGGAGGGAGGAAACCTAATATACAGGAGTAACGGAGACTACAGGGAGGGAGGGAGGGAGGAAACCTAATATACAGGAGTGATGGAGACTACAGGAAGGGGGGTAAGGAGGGAGGAAACCTAATATACAGGAGTGTTGGAGACTACAGGGAGGGAGGGAGGGAGGGAAGGAGGGAGGAAACCTAATATACAGCACTGATGGAGACTACAGGGAGGGAGGGAGGGAGGGAGGGAAGGAGGAAACCTGACATACAGGAGTGAAGGAGACTACTGGGAGGGAGGGAGGGGAAGGAGGGAGGAAACCTCATACACAGGAATGATGGAGACTACAGAGAGGGAGGGAAGGAAGGAGGGAGGAAAGATAATATACAGGAGTGATGGAGTCTACAGGGAGGGAAGAGGGGAAGGAGGGAGGAAACCTAATATACAGGAGTGACGGAGACTACAGGGAGGGAGGGAGGAAGGAAACCTCATATACACGAGTGATGGAGACTACAGGGAGGGAGGGGGGATGGAGGAAGGAAACCTCATATACAGGAGTGATGGAGACTATAGGGAGGGAGGGAGGGAGGGAGGAAACCTAATATACTGAAGTGATGGAGACTACAGTGAGAGAGGGAAGGAGGGAAGGAGGGAGGAAACTTAACATACAGGAATGATGGAGACTACAGGGAGGGAGGGGGAAGGAGGGAAGGAAACCTAATATACAGGAGTGATGGAGTCTACAGGGAGGGAAGGGGGGAAAGAGGGAGGAAACCTAATATACAGGAGTGACGGAGACTACAGGGAGGGAGGGAGGGAAGAAACCTATTATACAGGAGTGATGGAGACTACAGGGAGGGAGGGAGGGAGGGAAGGAGGGAGGAAACCTAATATACAAGAGTGATGGAGACTACAGGGAGGGAGGGAGGGAGGGAAGGAGGGAGGAAACTTAACATACAGGAATGATGGAGACTACAGGGAGGGACGGGGGGAAGGAGGGAAGAAACCTCATATACCGGAGTGATGGAGACATCAAGAAGGGAGGGAGGGGGTAAGGGAGGAAACCTAATAAACAGGAGTGATGGAGATTATAGGGAGGGAGGGGGAAGGAGGGAGGAAACCTAATATACAGGAGTGATGGAGACTACAGGGAGGGAGGGAAGGAGGGAGGAGCCCTGACATAGAGGAATGATGGAGGCTACAGGGAGGAGGGAGGGAGGGAAGGAGGAAACCTAATATACAGGAGTGATGGAGACTACAGGGAGGGAGGGAGGGAAGGAGGAAACCTAATATACAGTGGTGGAGACTACAAAGAGGGAGGGAGGGAAGGAGGAAACCAAATATACAGGAATGATGGAGACTACAGGGAGGGAGGGAGGGGGGAAGGGAGGAAACCTAATATACAAGAGTGATGGAAACTACAGGGAGGGAGGGAGGGAGGGAATGAGGGAGGAAACCTAATATACAGGAGTGATGGAGTCTACAGGGAGGGAAGGGGGGAAGGAGGGAGGAAACATAATAAACAGGAGGGACTGAGACTACAGGGAGGGAGAGAGGGAGGGAGGAAACCTAAAATACAGGAGTGATGGAGACTACAGGGAGGGAGGGAAGGAGGGAGGAAACCTAATATACAGGAGTGATGGAAACTACAGGGAGGGAGGGAGGGAGGGAATGAGGGAGGAAACCTAATATACAGGAGTGATGGAAACTACAGGGAGGGAGGGGGGATGGATGGAGGAAACCTTATATACAGGAGTGATGGAGACTACAGGGAGGGAGGGAAGGAGGGAGGAAATCTGACATACAAGAGTCATGGAGTCTACAGGGAGGGATGGAGGGATGGAGGAAACCTAATACACAGTGGTGGAGACTACAGGGAGGGATGGAGGGAAGGAGGGGATGGAGGGAAGGAGGAAACCTAATATACAGGAATGATGGAGACTACAGGGAGGGAAGGAGGGAGGTAGGGAGGGAGGAAACTTAACATACATGAGTGATGGATAGAACAGGGAGGGACGGAGTGAAGGAGGGAGGAAACCTAATATACAGAAGTGATGGAGACTACAGGGAGGGAGGGGGGGGAAGGAGGGAGGAACCTAATATACAGTAATGATGGAGACTACAGGGAGGGAGGAAGGGAGGAAATCTGACATACAGGAGTGATGTAGTCTACAGGGAGGGAGGGAGGGAAGGAGGAAACCTAATATACAGTGGTGGAGACTACAGAGAGGGAGGGAGGGAGGGAAGGAGAAAACCTAATATACAGGAGTGATGGAGACTACAGGGATGGAGGGGGGGGGAAGGAACGAAGAAACCTAATATACAGGAGAGAAGGAGACTACAGGGAGGGAGGGGGGGAAGGAGGGAGGAACCTAATATACAGTTTTGATGGAGACTACAGGGAGGGAGGGAGGGAGGAAAAATAATATACAGGAGTGATGGAGACTACAGGGAGGAAAGGAGGGGGGGAAGAAGGAGAAAACCAAACATACAGGAGTGATGGAGACTACAGGGAGGGAGTTGGTGGGGGAGGAAGGAGGAAACCTAATATAGAGGAGTGATGGAGACTACAGGGAGGGAGGGAGGAGGGGAAGGAAGGAGGAAACCTAATATACAGGAGTAATGGAGACTACAGGGATGGAGGGAGGGAGGGTGTGTGGGAGGGAGGAAGCCTACTATACAGGAGTGATGGAGACTAGAGGGATGGAGGGAGGGATTGAGGAATCCTAATATATAGGAGTCATGGAGACTACAGGGAGGAAGGGTAGGAAGGAGGGAAGGAGGAAGGAAACCTAAAATACAGGTGTGATGGAGACTACAGGGAGGGAGGGGGGGGGGAGGAAGGAGGAAACCTAATATACAGGAGTGAAGGAGACTACAGGGAGGGAGGGGGGAAGGAGAGAGGAAACCTAATATACAGTAGTGATGGAGACTACAGGGAGGTAGGGAGGGAGGAAAAACAATATTCAGGACTGATGGAGACTACAGGGAGGGAGGGTTGGAGGGAGGAAAGGAGGTTGGAGGCAGGGAGGAAACCTAATATACAGGAGTGATGGAGACTACAGGGAGGGAGGGGGAAAGGAAGGACGGAGGGAAGGTGGAAACCAAATATTCAGGAGTGATGGAGACTACAGGGAGGGGGGGGGGGAAGGAGGGACGGAGGGAAGGTGGAAACCAAATATTCAGGAGTGATGGAGACTACAAGGAGGGAGGGGGGTAAGGAGGGATGAAACATAATATACAGAAGTGATGGAGACTAGAGGGAGGGAGGGAGGGAGGGAGGGAGGGAGGGAGGGAGGAAACCTAATATACAGGAGTGATGGAGAATACAGGGAGGGAAGAGGGAAGGGAGGAAACCTAATATACAGGAATGATGGAGACTACATTGAGGGGGGATGGAGGGAAGGAGGGAGGAAACCTAATACACAGGAGTGACGGAGACTACAGGGATGGAGGGAGGGAGGGAGGGAGGGATGAAACCTAATATGGAAAGGGTGATAGAGACTACAGGGAAGGAGGGAGGAAACCTAATATACAGAAGTGATGGAGACTACAGGGAGGGAGGCGGTTGAAGGAGGGAGGAAATCTAATATCCAGGAGTGATGGAGACTACAGGAAGGGAGGGGGGAAGGAGGGAGGAAACCTAATGTACAGAAGTGATGGAGACTACAGGGAGGGAGGGAGGAAGGAAGGGAGGGAGGGAGGGAGGAAGGAAACCTAATATACAGGAGTGATGGAGACTACAGGGAGGGAGGGAGGGAGGGAGGGAGGGAAGAAGGGAGGAAACCTAATATACAGGATTGATGGAAACTACAGGGAAGGAGGGGGTGATGGAGGGAGGAAACCTAATATACAGGAGTGATGGAGACTACAGTGAGGGAGGGAGGGAGGGAGGAAGGAAACCTGACATACAGGAGTGATGGAGTATACAGGGAGGGAGGGAGGGAGGAAGGGATGGAAGAAACCTAATATACATTGGTGGAGACTACAGAGAGGGAGGGAGGGAAGGAGGAAACCAAATATACAGGAGTAATGGAGACTACAGGGAGGGAGGGAGGGATGGAGGGAGGGAGGGAGGAAACTCAATATACATGAGTGATGGAGAGAACAGGGAGGGACTGAGGGAAGGAGGGAGGAAACCTATTATACAGAAGTGATGGAGACTACAGGGAGGGAGGGAGGGACGTGGGAAGGAGGGAGGAAACCTAATATACAGGAGTGATGGAGACTACAGGGAGGGAGGGAGGGAAGGAGGAAACCTAATATACAGGAGTGATGGAGACTACAGGGAGGGAGGGAGGAGGAGGGAGGGGGAGGAGATCTAATATACAGGAGTGATGGAGACTACAGGGAGGGAGGGAGGGAAGGAGGGAGGAAACCTAATATACAGGAGTGATGGAGACTACAGGGAGGGAGGGAGGAGGGGAAGGAAGGAGGAAACCTAATATACAGGAGTGATGGAGACTACAGGGAGGGAGGGAGGGAGGGAGGGAGGAAACTTAATATAAAGGAGTTGATGGAGACTACAGGAAGGGAGGTAGGGGGAAAAGGAGGGAGGGAAACTAATTTACAAGAGGGATGGAGACTACAGAGAGGGAGGGAAGAAAGGAGGGATAAAACGTAATATACAGAAGTGATGGAGACTACAGGGAGGGAGGGGGAGGGAGAAACCAATATACAGGAGTGAGGAGACTACAGGGAGGAGGGAGGGAGGAAACCTAATATACAGGAGTGATGATGACTACAGGGAGGGAGGGGGGAAGGAGGGAGGAAACCTAATATACAGGAGTGATGGAGAATACAGGAGGAGGGAGGGAGGGATGGAGGGAGGAAACCTAATATACAGGAGTGATGGAGACTACAGGGAGGGAGGGAGGGAGGAAACCTAATATACAGGAGTGATGGAGACTACAGGGAGGAAGGAGGGATGGAGGAAGGAAACCTAATATACAGGAGTGATGGAGACTACAGGGAGGGAGGGAGGGAGGAAAGGAGGAAACCTAATATACAGGAGTGATGGAGACTACAGGGAGGGAGGGGGGAGGAGGGGAAACCTAATATACAGGAGTGATGGAGACTACAGGGAGGGAGGGAGGGAGGAGAGGAGGGAGGAAACCTAATATACAGGAGTGATGGAGGCTACAGGGAGGAGGGAGGGGAGGAGGGAAGGTGGAAACTTAATATACAGGAGTGATGGAGACTACAGGGAGGGAGGGAGAAAACCTCATATACAGGAGTGATGGAGATACAGGGAGGGAGGGAGGGAGGAAACCTAATATACAGGAGTGATGGAGACTACAGGGAGGGAGGGAGGGAGGAGGAGGAAACCTGACATACAGGAGTGGTGGAGACTACAGGGAGGGAGGGAGGGAGGAGGGAAGGAGGAAACCTAATATACAGGAGTGATGGAGACTACAGGGAGGGAGGGAGGGAGGGAGGAAACCTAATATACAGGAGTGATGGAGACTACAAGTAGGGATGGAGGGAGGAAGGAGGAAACCTAATATACAGGAGTGATGGAGACTACAGGGAGGGAGGGAGGGAAGGAGGAAACCTAATATACAGGAGTGATGGAGACTACAGGGAGGGAGGGAGGGAGGGAGGGAGGGAAACCTAATATACAGGAGTGATGGAGACTACAGGGAGGGAGGTAGGGAAGGAGGGAGGAAAACTAATATACAGGAGGGATGGAGACTACAGAGAGGGAGGGAAGAAAGGAGGGATAAAACGTAATATACAGAAGTGATGGAGACTACAGGGAGGGAGGGAGGAGGGAGGAAACCTAATATACAGGAGTGATGGAGACTACGGGGAGGAGGGGAAGGAGGGAGGAAACCTAATATACAGGAGTGATGGAGACTACAGGGAGGGAGGGGAAGGAGGGAGGAAACCTAATATACAGGAGTGATGGAGACTACAGGGAGGGAGGGAAGGAGGGAGGAAACTAATATACAGGAGTGATGAAGACTACAGGGAGGCATGGAAGGAGGGAGGGAAACTAATATACAAGAGGGATGGAGACTACAGAGAGGGAGGGAAAGGAGGGATAAAACGTAATATACAGAAGTGATGGAGACTACAGGGAGGGAGGGAAGGAGGGAGGAAACCTAATATACAGGAGTGATGGAGACTACAGGGAGGGAGGGGGAAGGAGGGAGGAAACCTAATATACAGGAGTGATGGAGACTACAGGGAGGGAGGGAAGGAGGGAGGAAACTTAATATACAGGAGTGATGATGACTACAGGGAGGCATGGAAAGAGGGAGGAAATCTAATATATAGGAGTGGTGGAGACTACAGGGAGGGAGGGGGGAAGGAGGGAGGAAACCTAATATACAGGAGTGATGGAGACTACAGGGAGGGAGGGGGAAGGAGGGAGGAAACCTAATATACAGGAGTGATGGAGACTACAGGGAGGGAGGGAGGGAGGAGGGAGGAAACCTAATATACAGGAGTGATGGAGACTACAGGGAGGGAGGGGGGAAGGAGGGAGGAAACCTAATATACAGGAGTGATGGAGACTACAGGGAGGGAGGGGGGAGGAGGGAGGAAACCTAATATACAGGAGTGATGGAGACTACAGGGAGGGGGGAAGGAAGGAGGGAGGAAACCTAATATACAGGAGTGATGGAGACTACAGGAGGGAGGGAGGGAGGGAGGGAGGGAGGAAACCTAATATACAGGAATGATGGAGACTACACGGAGGGGGGGAGGGAAGGAGGGAGGGAGGAAGCCTAATATACAGGAGTGATGGAGACTACAGGGAGGGAAGGAGGGAGGGAGGGAGGTAGGGAGAAAACCTCATATACATGAGTGATGGAAACTACAGGGAGGGAGGTAGGGAGGAATCCTAATATACCGGAGTGAACGAGACTACAGGGAAGGAGGGAAGGAGGAATCCTTATATACAGCAGTGATGTAGAATACAGGGAGGGAGGAAGGGAGGGAAGGAGGAAAGAAACCTAATAATACAGGAGTGATGGAGACTACAGGGAGGGAGGGAGGGAGGGAGGAAGGGAGGAAGGGAAGGAGGGAGGAAACCTAATAATACAGCAGTGATGTAGAATACAGGGAGGGAGGGATGGAGGGTGCAAACCTAATATATAGGAGTGATTCAGAATACAGGGAGGGAGGGAGGGAGGGAAGGAGGCTAGAGGGAGGGAGGAAACCAAATAAACAGGAGTGATGGAGACTACAGGGAGGGAGGAGGATAAGTACGGACGGAGGGAAGGTGGAAACCGAATATACAGGAGTGATGGAGACTACAGAGACGGAGGAGGATAAGGAGGGACGGAGGGAAGGTGGAAACCTAATATACAGGAGTGATGGAGACTACAGGGAGGGAGGGAGAAAACCTCATATACAGGAGTGATGGAGACTACAGGGAGAGAGGGAGGGAGGAAACCTAATATAACGGAGTGATGGAAACTACAGGGAGGCAGGAAAGGAGGGGGGGAGGGAGGTAGGGAGAAAACCTCATATACCGGAGTGATGGAGAATACAGGGAGGGAGGGGGGAAGGGAGGAAACCTAATATACAGGAATGATGGAGGCTACAGGGAGGGGGGAGGGAAGGAGGGAGGGAGGAAACCTAATAAACAGGAGTGATGGAGACTACAAGGAGGGAAGGAGAGGGAGGGAGTGAGGGAGGGAGGGAGGAAACCTAATATACAGGAATGATGGAGACTACAGGGAGGGGGTAGGGAAGAAGGGAGAGAAGCAACCTATTAAACAGGAGTGACGGAGACTACAAGGAGTGAGGGAGGGAGGGAGGGAGGGAGGGAGGAAACCTAATATTCAGGAGGAATGGAGACTACAGGGATGGAGGGATGGAGGGAGCAAATCTAATATACAGGAGTGATGGAGACTACAGGAAGTTAGGGGGAGAAGGAGGGACGGAGGGAAGGTGGAAACCTAATATACAGGAGTGATGGAGACTACAGAGAGGGAGGAAGGGAGGGAGGGGGGAGGGAGGGAGGAAGGGAGAAAACCTCATATACAGGAGTGATGGAGACTACAGGGAGGGAGGGAGGGAGGAAACCTAATATACCGGAGTGATGGAGACTACAGGGAGGGAGGGATGGAGGGAGGGAGGGAGGTAGGGAAAAAACCTCATATACAGGAGTGATGGAGACTACAGGGAGGGAGGGAGTGAGGGAGGGAGGGATGGAGGAAACCTAATATACAGTTGTGATGGAGACTACATGGAGGGAGGGAAGGAGGGAAGGAGGGAGGTATGGAGAAAACCTCATATACAGAAGTGATGGAGACTACAGGGAGGGAGGTAGGGAGGAAACCTAATATACCGGAGTGATGGAGAATACAGGGAGGGAGGGGGGAAGGGAGGAAACCTAATATACAGGATGATGGAGGTGCAAGGGGAGGGGGAGGAGGAAACCTAATATACAGGAAGTGATGGAGACGAAAGGGAGGGGGGAGGGAGGAGGGAGGGAGGAAACGTAATAAACAGGAGTGATGGAGACTACAAGGAGGGAGGGATGGAGGGAGAGAGGGAGGAAACCTAATATACAGGAATGATGGAGACTACAGGGAGGGAGGGAGGGAAGGGGGGAGGAAACCTAATATACAGGAGTGATGGAGACTACAGGGAGGCATGGAAGGAGGGAGGAATCCTAATATATAGGAGTGGTGGAGACTACAGGGAGGGAGGGAGGGAGGGAGGGAGAGAGGAAACCTAATATACAGGAGTGATGGAGAATAGAGGGAGGGGGGAGGGAAGGAGGGAGGAAACCTAATATACAGGAGTGATGGAGACTACAAGGAGGGAGGGAGGGAGGGAGGAAACCTAATATACTGGATTGATGGAGAATACAGGGTGGGGAGGATGAGGGAAGGAGGGAGGAAACCTAATATACAGGAGTGATGGAGACTACAGGGAGGGAGGGAGGGAGAGAATGAAACCTAATATACAGGAGTGATGGAGACTACAGGGAGGGAGGGAAGGAGGGAGGAAACCTTATATACAGGAGTGATGGAGACTACAGGGAGGGAGGGATGGAGGGAACAAATCTAATATACAGGAGTGATGGAGACTAGAGGGAGGGAGGGAAGGAGGGAAGGAGGCTGGAGGGAGGGAGGAAACCTAATATACAGGAGTGATGGAGACTAGAGGGAGGGAGGGGGAGAAGGATGGACGGAGGGAAGGTGGAAACCTAATATACAGAAGTGATGGAGACTACAGGGAGGGAGGAAGGGAGGGAGGGGGGAGGGAGGGAGGGAGGGAGAAAACCTCATATACAGGAGTGATGGAGACTACAGGGAGGGAGGGAGGGAGGAAACCTAATATACCGGAGTGATGAAGACTACAGGGAGGGAGGGGGAGCGAGGGAGGGAGGGAAGAAACCTAATATACAGGAGTGATGGAGATTAGAGGGGGGGAGGGAGAGACTAAGCCTAATATACAGGAGTGATGAAGACTACAGGGAGGGAGGGAAGGAGGGAGGGAGGGAGGTAGGGAGAAAACCTCATATACAGGAGTGATGGAGACTACAGGGAGGGAGGTAGGGAGGAAACCTGATATACCAGAGTGATCGAGACTACAGGGAGGGAGGGAAGGAGGAATCCTAATATACAGGAGTGATGGAGACTACAGGGAGTGAGGAAGGGAGGAAACCTGATATACCAGAGTGATCGAGACTACAGGGAGGGAGGGAATGAGGAATCCTAATATACAGGAGTGATGGAGACTACAGGGAGTGAGGAAGGGAGGGAAGGTTTTCTTGCCACTCAGCAGGTCAGTCATGGGAGAGGCAACGGAGGAGAAGTTTGGACAAAAACGGCGGTAGTACCCCGCCATACCCAGCAACCTCATCACACTCTTCTTATCGCCTGGCACTGGATACTGTTGAATTGCCTCAATTTTGGCTGCTATAGGCTGGACTTCCCCTTGTCCGACCACATGCCCCAAGAAAGTGACGTGGGCATGGCCGAACTCAGTTTTGACGAGGTTCACCGTCAGCTTGCTTGCAGCCAGTACGGAGAAGAGGGCTTGTAGACGACTCATGTGATCTTCCCAGGAACTGCTGAAGACGATAAGGTCGTCTAGGTAACAGCGGACACCTTCCAGACCAGACGTGATGAAATTCATGAGGCGTTGAAAGGTTGCAGGGGCGTTCCGCATACCAAACGGAAGGACTGTGAATTGGTACAACCCCTCAGGAGTGACAAAAGCAGAGGTGGCCCTGGAGCGTTCAGTCAGTCTTATCTGGTAGTAGCCCTGGAGGAGATCCAACTTGGTCACGTACCTTGCCTGTCCAAGATCGTCGATCACGTCGTCGATGCGTGGCAAGGGATAACCATCGGGTTCAGTGACGGCATTCACCTTGCGATAATCCACACACAGCCGCATTGACCCATTCGGCTTTGGAACTAGAACAACAGGGGATGCCCATGGACTGATGCTGGGTTCGACGAGGCCTAGCTCTTGAAGACGCTGTACCTCGGCTCGCACACACTCCCGCTTGAAGGCATTAAGACGGTAGGGACGCTGTCGGATTGGCTTGGCTCCCCTGGTCTCAACGTCATGCTCCAGCACTGAACAAGAGAGTGGGTAATCACCAACTATAATAAGATACTCCTGTAATAGAGACTTTATATTATTGGCTTGGTCACTAGAGAGATGGCACAACTTAGCACTGGGGTCCTCCAAGATAGTCGAGTTTTCAACTTTTACACTAGACCCATTCATTATATCAGAAAATCACTGATCTTTATCATCCTTACACTCTGGCACAATGATACAATTTGGCAAGGATTGATCAACACAAGCAACTGCTTTTCCCAGGGTTTCGTTACGAACATGATATGACTTTAAAAGATTGACATGGATAAGGCGTTTTTTCTTACGCCGTTCAGGGGTGCTAATCACATAATTCACGGACCCCTGTTTTTCTAGTACTTCATATGGACCACTGTATTTGGATTTAAAAGGGTGATCATGTAAGGGCAGGAAGGCCAACACCTGCTCCCCCACTTGGAATTCTCTAGGTTTTGCCTGATGGGCCTTATCAAAATGCAGTTTCATTTTCACCTGAGCACACCTTAAGTTGGACTGGGCAAGTTCTACAGCCAGACGCAACTTCTCCTTGAATTGGACCACATATGAAGCTAAGGGCGTCGCGCTCTGATCACTCAATCAACACTCTTTTAACACCTTAAGAGGCCCTCGCGCCTCATGTCCATAGACGAGTTGGAAGGGTGAGAATCCTAGCGACTCTTGTTTACTGTCCCGAACAGCAAACAAAAGCAGGTCAACTCCCTCGTCCCAATCCTTCCCAGTCTCCAGACAGAAGGTGCGCAACATGAGTTTTAGTGTCTGGTGAAACCTCTCTACCACCCCCTGTGACTGAGGGTGATAGGCCGAAGACCTCAACTGCCGGACTCCCAGGGTTTGCAGTACCTGATTAAACAACCGGGAAGTAAAATTGGAACCCTGATCTGACTGCACCACTGTAGGAAGGCCTACTTGAGTGAAGAAGTGGGTTAAGGCTTTGACAACATTCTTCGCTGTAATGCGGCGCAAGGGAATGGCTTCAGGATAACGGGTTGCACAATCAATAATGGTTAGCAAGAACTGATGACCACGAGGGGTCTTAGGTAAGGGACCGACACAATCTATGACCACCTTACTAAAGGGTTCTTCAATGACTGAGATAGGCTGCAGATGGAACGGTTTAACACTGGGGTTCGGTTTCCCCGCTACCTGACAATCATGGCAAGTGCGACAGTAAGAGCTGACGTCTTTCTTCATCCTAGGCCAAAAGAACTGGGATAAAATTTTTGCATAAGTCTTCCTAACTCCTAAATGACCACCCACCCCATCATGAGCGATACTAAGTATGTCCTGCAGCAAAGGTTTGGGAATAACAACTTGATGATGAACTAACCAAGGGTGATTGGCAGGAGAATTGGAGGGACGGAACTTCCGCATTAATACACCAGACCTAGTGTAGTAGCAATTTGATTCTTGCTCAGCTTCTGTCTCAGTGACTGACCTATTGAGAAAACCTACTAGCTCAGGATCCCCTGCTTGTAGCTCAATAAACTTACTCCTAGTGATGGGAGAGGAACCAAAACTAGTGACATCTGGGTTCCTATCTCCATCAGAACTAATCTGGAGGTTATCTGGTTGTGGGGAATCCTCAAAAAATTCACTGAGACCAAGATCAGTATGGTCCGGCTGGATAAGATTATCCTCGGACTTCTCACAGTCCTGGAGGGAAACTTCATCAACTTCACTAGTCTCTTCTACTTCTGTACTGCGGCTCATGCTACGGGTCACAGCACACGCAGGGAACAACCCTGGAAAGTCTACTTCTAACTGCACAGTATTATTCTCGGCAGTGGGACAAGATGAGATCACAACATTAGGGAACATCATGTCACCAACGAGGTCATTTCCTATCAATAGAGAGACCCCTTCTACAGGTAAGCTATCTACTACTCCTAACGTGACATAGCCTGACTTTATGGATGACCGCAGGTACACTTGACAAAGGGGAATACGCGACCCACCGGTCAAACCGTTCACAAGCACCCAGCTACCAGTATAGCATGAATCCAGGAATGGAGCAGCTTCTTTAGTAACAAGAGATAAGGCTGAGCCTGTGTCTCTCAAGAGTTTAACAGAAATGGGTTGACTGAATTGATCCAAAGCTAAGGAACCAGGAGAACAAAATGGTTCAAAGGTTGATATCATAGAAGAGGGGGAAGCATTCAGGGCAACAGTCTGACTGAGGGCAGTGACACAGGGCTCCAATAATTTCTCGGATTGCTCGGCCACCCTGACCAAAAGAGCGGGGGATCCTTGGTGAGAGGAATTTCTTTTCTTTAACTTGAGACAGTCGCTGATGACATGTCCTGGCTTCTTACAGTACCTGCAACTAGAGTTTCTCTCACCAGTAGGAGTGGATCCACCTGTCCCATGGACCATGGGCTCACCCGGGGTAGATGATGCAGAACCTGAGGGTCGGGTCGGTATGACAAGAGGCAGGGACCCCGATGTAGATGTTGGTGTGGGCCGCTTGAAGGAAGTGAAGGACTGGGACATGGGAGCATAAGACCTGGAATTTACATTTCTATTAGTTAAGGAATAATGGTCAGCCACTGGACCAGCATCAGCCAGGGTACAGATACCTCTCTGATCCAAGTGTGCTCGAATATCGCCTGGGATACACTTTCTAACCTCCTCTAGCAGGATTAGTTCAACAAGCTTGTCATGTTCCACATGGGCAGACTGACTTTCAATCCACCTCCGACAAAGAACCTGTTTCTGCCTGAAGAACTCCACAAATGTTTGTTTGTCAGTCTTCCGGCAGTTACGGAACTGTTGCCGGTAGGCTTCAGGAACAAGTTTATAAGCGCTCAAAACCGCGGACTTAAGAAGGGCATAGTCTAGACATTGATCCTCAGAGAGGGCAGAAAACACATCTAATGCTTTACCAGTGAAAGATCTATAAATAAGTTGAGACCATTGAGAAACAGGCCACTTGTTAAGTCGGGCAATTTTCTCAAAAAGAGAGAAGAACTTGTCTGGTTCTTCCTCATTAAATTTAGGAACACTGTTGAGACATTTGTCTACACTGAATGTTGAAGTATTACTACCCTGAGCCAAACCTCGTTGTTTGAGAGTTTCCAGCTCCACCTCGAGTCTTTTGAGTTCAACTTGTAAGGCCAAATTACTTGGTGTAACAATTTCCTCTGAATTTCCCGACGGTTGGGCTATGATTTCATTGTCAATAAGGTAGTTGAGGACAGCCTCTTCTAACCTAGCCTTATTCATGGAAGAGCGGCCTTCTACTTCATAATAAGCAGCGAGGGATTGCCACTCTGCCTTAGTAAGCCCCTTCAGTACTTCGGCTGAAGGTGAAGCCAAAAAGCTTTCCAGGTCAAACATGTTGAACTCAAAATCGAGTAGCGAAAAAAAAGTAACCGTGGCAGCTAAGCTAACTAGCTAGCTAATTAATAATATCAAAATGCAATCAACTGTGAAACACAGCAAGGGATTAACCAAACACCTGGTACACAAGATAAGGGTTAACTCACCAGTAGCTTAAGCAATAACAGGAGCAATATAAATGAACACTGTGAACACAGCAACTTGCATCCAAAAATACTTAGCGATGAAACAACACCCGGCCAGTAACAACACTTGATATGACACAACAATGGTGGTTAGCTCCCGGACACAGGCCCCCACTTGTCGCGATCCCACTACCCTTTATACCTGGGGAGTGAATCCTACCCCAAGTTATTAACAAATAAAGGTACAAATAGGGAACACGGCAATAATTATCCCCACCAAATACCTACTCAACTAAATGTACTTGAAAAAGTAAGAACAGTTGAAATAAGTGAATCACAAAAGGGAAGATAATTAATTAATTCAATTTATGTTCTAAAGGGAGTAATGATTAGCAAACATGAATTTAAGGGAATAAGTAATTGTATAATAAAATAAGAGTGATGCCGGAAGGGCGAAAATATACTGTAAGGAGTTAGACCAAACAAATATTACTTAACATTACTATATTACACAAGACATACGAAATACAACAATCACTACAAAATGATTATCCCTTCCAAACAGGAGATACCTTACCACCAGGATCCCTTCCTAGGCCTAACTAAACGTGTCACTAATACCTGATACCCCTAGGGCATTGCAGAAGACTGGATAAAGCACTAGACAAGGGTCAAGGCTAAAGAACGAATGGACACGTCTACCCTATGCCACGGATTTTGGCTACTGGGGAGGCGTGGGTACGCCGCCGAGAAGCGCGTCTCATCTCACGTGATCCAGACATTTGCTAGATACTTTATATAATTAATTAATACTCTCTTGATATGAACTTAACAGAGTAAGACAATGATGCATATTAATAACATACATAACATTACCAGGTTAACACATATTACATGAGCGGTCACATGCCCAGGTACTGACACTCTCTAACTATCCCAGGTACACCTCAGACACTCCAGGTACACCTCTGACACTCCCAGGTACACCTCAGACACTCCCAGGTACACCTCTGACACTCCCTAGGTACACCTCAGACACTCCCAGGTACACTCTGACACTCCCAGGTACACCTCTGACACTCCCAGGTACACCTCTGACACTCCCAGGTACACCTCAGACACTCCCAGGTACACCTCAGACACTCCCAGGTACACCTCTGACACTCCCAGGTACACCTCAGACACTCCCAGGTACACCTCAGACACTCCCAGGTACACCTCAGACACTCCCAGGTACACCTCTGACACTCCCAGGTACACCTCAGACACTCCCAGGTACACCTCTGACACTCCAGGTACACCCCTGACACTCCCAGGTACACCTCTGACACTCCCAGGTACACCTCAGACACTCCAGGTACACCTCTGACACTCCCAGGTACACCTCAGACACTCCCAGGTACACCTCAGACACTCCCAGGTACACCTCTGACACTCCCAGGTACACCTCTGACACTCCAGGTACACCCCTGACACTCCCAGGTACACCTCTGACACTCCCAGGTACACCTCAGACACTCCCAGGTACACCTCTGACACTCCCAGGTACACCCTGACACATCCAGGTACACCCTGACACTCCCAGGTACACCTCTGACACTCCCAGGTACACCTCTGACACTCCCAGGTACACCTCAGACTCTCCCAGGTACACCTCTTACACTCCCAGGTACACCTCAGACACTCCCAGGTACACCTCTGACACTCCCAGGTACACCACTGACACTCCCAGGTACACATCTGACACTCCCAGGTACACCTCTGACACTCCCAGGTACACCCTGACACTCCCAGGTACACCTCTGACACTCCCAGGTACACCTCTGACACTCCCAGGTACACCCTGACACTCCCAGGTACACCTCTGACACTCCCAGGTACACCTCAGACACTCCCAGGTACACCTTTGACACTCCCAGGTACACCTCTGACACTCCCAGGTACACCTCAGACACTCCCAGGTACACCTCAGACACTCCCAGGTATACATCTGACACTCCCAGGTACACCACTGACACACCCAGGTACACCTCTGACTCTACCAGGTACACACCTAACACTCCTAGGTACACCCCTGACACTCCCAGGTACACCTCTGACACTCCCAGGTACACCTCTGACACTCCCAGGTACACCTCAGACACTCCCAGGTACACTTGAGACACTCCCAGGTACACCTGAGACACTCCCAGGTACACCCCTGACACTCCCAGGTACACCTCAGACACTCCCAGGTACACCTCAGACACTCCCAGGTACACCTCAGACACTCCCAGGTACACCCTGACACTCCCAGGTACACCTCTGACACTCCCAGGTACACCCTGACACTCCCAGGTACACCTCAGACACTCCCAGGTACACCTCTGACACTCCCAGGTACACCCTGACACTCCCAGGTACACCTCAGACACTCCCAGGTACACCTCAGACACTCCCAGGTACACCTCTGACACTCCCAGGTACACCTCTGACACTTCCATGTACACACCTGACACTCCTAGGAACACCCCTGCCACTCACAGGTACACCTCTGACACTCCCAGGTACACCTCAGACAGTCCCAGGTACACCACTGACACTCCCAAGTACACCTCTAACACTCCCAGGTAAACCGCTGAAATTCCCACGTACACTTCAGACACTCCCAGGTACACGTCAGACACTCCCAGGTACACCTCAGACACTCCCAGGTATACATCTGACACTCCCAGGTACACCACTGACACTACCAGGTACACTTCTGACACTTCCAGGTACACCAATGACACTCCCAGGTACACCCCTGACACTCCCAGGTACACCTCTGACACTCCCAGGTACACCCCTGACACTCCCAGGTACACCTCAGACACTCCCAGGTACACCTCCGAAACTCTCAGGTACACCTCTGACACTCCCAGGTACACCTCTGACACTCTCAGGTACACCTCTGACACTTCCAGGTACACACCTGACACTCCTAGGAACACCCCTGCCACTCACAGGTACACCACTGACACTCCCAGGTACTCTTCTGACACTTCCAGGTACACCCCTGACACTCTCAGGTACACCCCTGACACTCCCATGTACACCGTTGACACTTCCAGGTACACCTCAGACACTCCAAGGTATATACATCTGACAATCCCAGGTACACCACTGACACACCCAGGTACACCTCTGACAGTTCCAGGTACACACCTGACACTCCTAGGTACACCCTTGACACTCCCAGGTACACCCCTGACACTCCCAGGTACACCTCAGACACTCCCAGGTACACCTCTGACACTTCCAGGTACACCTCAGACACTCCAAGGTACACCCCTGACAATCCCAGGTACACCTAAGACTCTCCCAGGTACACCTCCGACACTCCCAGGTACACCCCTGACACTCACAGGTACACCTCAGACACTCTCAGGTACACCGCAGACACTTCCAGGTACACCTCCGACACTCCCAGGTACACCCCTGACACTCACAGGTACACCTCAGACACTCTCAGGTCCACCGCAGACACTTCCAGGTACACCTCAGACACTCCCAGGTACACCCCTGACAATCCCAGGGACACCTAAGAATCTCCCAGGTACACCTCCGACACTCCCAGGTACACCCCTGACACTCACAGGTACACCTCCGACACTCTCAGGTACACCTCTGACACTCCAAGGTACACCTCTGACACTCCCAGGTACACCTGAGACACTCCCAGGTACACCCCTGACACTCCCAGGTACACCTCAGACACTCCCAGGTACACCTCAGATACTTCCAGGTATACATCTGACACTCCCAGGTACACCACTGACACTCCAAGGTACTCTTCTGACACTTGTAGGTACACCCCTGACACTCTCAGGTACACCCCTGACACTCCCAGGTACACCTTTGACACTCCCAGGTACACCCTTGACTCTCCCAGGTACACCTCAGACACTCCCAGGTACACCTCAGACACTCCCAGGTACACATCAGACACTCCCAGGTATACATCTGACAATCCCAGGTACACCACTGACACACCCAAGTACACCTCTGACACTTCCAGGTACACACCTGACACTCCTAGGTACACCTCAGACACTCCCAGGTACACCTCAGACACTCCCAGGTACACCTCAGACACTTCCAGGTATTCATCTGACACTCCCAGGTACACCACTGACACTCCCAGGTACTCTTCTGACACTTCCAGGTACACCCCTGACACTCTCAGGTACACCCCTGACACTCCCAGGTACACCTTTGACACTCCCAGGTACACCCTTGACACTCCCAGGTACACCTCAGACACTCCCAGGTACACCTCAGACACTCCCAGGTACACATCAGACACTCCCAGGTATACATCTGACAATCCCAGGTACACCACTGACACACCCAGGTACACCTCTGACACTTCCAGGTACACACCTGACACTCCCAGGTACACCTCAGACACTCCCAGGTACACCTCAGACATTTCCAGGTACACCTCAGACACTCCAAGGTACACCCCTGACAATCCCAGGTACACCTAAGACTCTCCCAGGTACACCTCCGACACTCTCAGGTACACCTCTGACACTCCCAGGTACACCTCTGACACTCCCAGGTACACCTCAGACACTCCCAGGTACACCCCTGACACTCCCAGGTACACCTCAGACACTCCCAGGAACATCTCAGACGCTCCTAGGTACACCTCAGAAACTCCCAGGTACACCCCTGACATTCCCAGGTACACCTCTGACACTCCCAGGTACACCCCAGACACTCCCATGTATACCTCTGACACTCCCAGGTACACCACTGACACTCCCAGGTACACCTCTGACACTTCCAGGTAAACCCCTGACACTCCCAGGTACACCCCTGACACTCCCAGGTACACCTCTGACACTCCCAGGTACACCCCTGACACTCCCAGGTACACCTCAGACACTCCCAGGTACACCTCAGACACTCCCAGGCACACCTCAGACACTCCCAGGTACACCTCAGACACTCCCAGGTACACCTCAGACACTCCCAGGTACACCCTTGACACTCCCAGGTACACCTCTGACACTTCCAGGTACACCTCAGACACTCCAAGGTACACCTCTGACACTCCCAGGTACACCTCAGACACTCCCAGGTACACCCTTGACACTCCCAGGTACACCTCAGACACTCCCAGGTACACCCTTGACACTCCCAGGTACACCTCAGACACTCCCAGGTACACCCTTGACACTCCCAGGTACACCTCTGACACTCCCAGGTACACCTCTGACACTCCCAGGTACACCTCAGACACTCCCAGGTACACCTCAGACACTCCCATGTACACCCTTGACACTCCCAGGTACACCTCAGACACTCCCAGGTACACCCTTGACACTCCCAGGTACACCTCTGACACTCCAAGGTACACCTCTGACACTTCCAGGTACACCTCAGACACTCCAAGGTACACCTCAGACACTTCCAGGTATACATCTGACACTCCCAGGTACACCACTGACACTCCCAGGTACTCTTCTGACACTTCCAGGTACACCCCTGACACTCCCAGGTACACCCCTGACACTCCCAGGTACACCTCAGACACTCCCAGGTACACCGCAGACACTCCCAGGTACACCTCAGACACTCCCAGGTACACCCTGACACTCCCAGGTACACCTAAGACACTCCCAGGTACACCTCTGACACTCCCAGGTACACCCCTGACACTCCCAGGTACACCTCCGACACTCTCAGGTACACCACTGACACTCCCAGGTACACCTCTGACACTCCCAGGTACACCTGAGACACTCCCAGGTACACCCCTGACACTCCCAGGTACACCTCAGACACTCCCAGGTACACCTCAGACACTTCCAGGTATACATCTGACACTCCCAGGTACACCACTGACACTCCCAGGTACTCTTCTGACACTTGCAGGTACACCCCTGACACTCTCAGGTACACCCCTGACACTCCCAGGTACACCTCTGACACTCCCAGGTACACCCTTGACACTCCCAGGTACACCTCAGACACTCCCAGGTACACCTCAGACACTCCCAGGTACACCTCAGACACTCCCAGGTATACATCTGACAATCCCAGGTACACCACTGACACACCCAGGTACACCTCTGACACTTCCAGGTACACACCTGACACTCCTAGGTACACCTCAGACACTCCCAGGTACACCTCAGACACTCCCAGGTACACCTCAGACACTCCCAGGTACATCTGACACTCCCAGGTACACCACTGACACTCCCAGGTACACTTCTGACACTTCCAGGTACACCCTGACACTCCCAGGTACACCTCTGACACTCCCAGGTACACCTCTGACACTCCCAGGTACACCCTTGACACTCCCAGGTACACCTCAGACACTCCCAGGTACACCTCAGACACTCCCAGGTACACATCAGACACTCCCAGGTATACATCTGACAATCCCAGGTACACCACTGACACACCCAGGTACACCTCTGACACTCCCAGGTACACCCCTGACACTCCCAGGTACACCTCAGACACTCCCAGGTACACCTCAGACACTCCCAGGTACACCTCTGACACTCCCAGGTACACCTCTGACACTTCCAGGTACACCTGACACTCCTAGGAACACCCCTGCCACTCACAGGTACACCTCTGACACTCCCAGGTACACCTCAGACAGTCCCAGGTACACCACTGACACTCCCAAGTACACCTCTAACACTCCCAGGTAAACCGCTGAAATTCCCACGTACACTTCAGACACTCCCAGGTACACGTCAGACACTCCCAGGTACACCTCAGACACTCCCAGGTATACATCTGACACTCCCAGGTACACCACTGACACTCCCAGGTACACCTCTGACACTTCCAGGTACACCATGACACTCCCAGGTACACCCCTGACACTCCCAGGTACACCTCTGACACTCCCAGGTACACCCCTGACACTCCCAGGTACACCTCAGACACTCCCAGGTACACCTCCGACACTCTCAGGTACACCTCTGACACTCCCAGGTACACCTCTGACACTCCCAGGTACACCTCTGACACTTCCAGGTACACCCTGACACTCCTAGGAACACCCCTGCCACTCACAGGTACACCTCTGACACTCCCAGGTACACCTCTGACACTCCCAGGTACACCTCTGACACTTCCAGGTACACCCATGACACTCCCAGGTACACCCCTGACACTCCCAGGTACACCTCAGACACTCCCAGGTATACATCTGACAATCCCAGGTACACCACTGACACACCCAGGTACACCTCTGACACTTCCAGGTACACACCTGACACTCCTAGGTACACCCTTGACACTCCCAGGTACACCCCTGACACTCCCAGGTACACCTCAGACACTCCCAGGTACACCTCAGACACTTCCAGGTACACCTCAGACACTCCAAGGTACACCCCTGACAATCCCAGGTACACCTAAGACTCTCCCAGGTACACCTCCGACACTCCCAGGTACACCCCTGACACTCCCAGGTACACCTCAGACACTCCCAGGTACACCGCAGACACTTCCAGGTACACCTCAGACACTCCCAGGTACACCCCTGACACTCACAGGTACACCTCAGACACTCCCAGGTACACCGCAGACACTCCCAGGTACACCTCAGACACTCCCAGGTACACCCCTGACAATCCCAGGTACACCTAAGACACTCCCAGGTACACCTCCGACACTCCCAGGTACACCCCTGACACTCCCAGGTACACCTCCGACACTCTCAGGTACACCTCTGACACTCCCAGGTACACCTCTGACACTCCCAGGTACACCTGAGACACTCCCAGGTACACCCCTGACACTCCCAGGTACACCTCAGACACTCCCAGGTACACCTCAGACACTTCCAGGTATACATCTGACACTCCCAGGTACACCACTGACACTCCCAGGTACTCTTCTGACACTTGCAGGTACACCCCTGACACTCTCAGGTACACCCCTGACACTCCCAGGTACACCTTTGACACTCCCAGGTACACCCTGACACTCCCAGGTACACCTCAGACACTCCCAGGTACACCTCAGACACTCCCAGGTACACATCAGACACTCCCAGGTATACATCTGACAATCCCAGGTACACCACTGACACACCCAGGTACACCTCTGACACTTCCAGGTACACACCTGACACTCCTAGGTACACCTCAGACACTCCCAGGTACACCTCAGACACTCCCAGGTACACCTCAGACACTTCCAGGTATACATCTGACACTCCCAGGTACACCACTGACACTCCCAGGTACTCTTCTGACACTTCCAGGTACACCCCTGACACTCTCAGGTACACCCCTGACACTCCCAGGTACACCTTTGACACTCCCAGGTACACCCTTGACACTCCCAGGTACACCTCAGACACTCCCAGGTACACCTCAGACACTCCCAGGTACACATCAGACACTCCCAGGTATACATCTGACAATCCCAGGTACACCACTGACACACCCAGGTACACCTCTGACACTTCCAGGTACACACCTGACACTCCCAGGTACACCTCAGACACTCCCAGGTACACCTCAGACATTTCCAGGTACACCTCAGACACTCCAAGGTACACCCCTGACAATCCCAGGTACACCTAAGACTCTCCCAGGTACACCTCCGACACTCTCAGGTACACCTCTGACACTCCCAGGTACACCTCTGACACTCCCAGGTACACCTCAGACACTCCCAGGTACACCCCTGACACTCCCAGGTACACCTCAGACACTCCCAGGAACATCTCAGACGCTCCTAGGTACACCTCAGACACTCCCAGGTACACCCCTGACATTCCCAGGTACACCTCTGACACTCCCAGGTACACCCCAGACACTCCCATGTATACCTCTGACACTCCCAGGTACACCACTGACACTCCCAGGTACACCTCTGACACTTCCAGGTAAACCCCTGACACTCCCAGGTACACCCCTGACACTCCCAGGTACACCTCTGACACTCCCAGGTACACCCCTGACACTCCCAGGTACACCTCAGACACTCCCAGGTACACCTCAGACACTCCCAGGCACACCTCAGACACTCCCAGGTACACCTCAGACACTCCCAGGTACACCTCAGACACTCCCAGGTACACCTCTGACACTCCCAGGTACACCTCTGACACTTCCAGGTACACCTCAGACACTCCAAGGTACACCTCTGACACTCCCAGGTACACCTCAGACACTCCCAGGTACACCCTTGACACTCCCAGGTACACCTCAGACACTCCCAGGTACACCTCTGACACTCCCAGGTACACCTCAGACACTCCCAGGTACACCCTTGACACTCCCAGGTACACCTCTGACACTCCCAGGTACACCTCTGACACTCCCAGGTACACCTCAGACACTCCCAGGTACACCTCAGACACTCCCAGGTACACCCTTGACACTCCCAGGTACACCTCAGACACTCCCAGGTACACCTCTGACACTCCCAGGTACACCTCTGACACTCCAAGGTACACCTCTGACACTTCCAGGTACACCTCAGACACTCCAAGGTACACCTCAGACACTTCCAGGTATACATCTGACACTCCCAGGTACACCACTGACACTCCCAGGTACTCTTCTGACACTTCCAGGTACACCCCTGACACTCCCAGGTACACCCCTGACACTCCCAGGTACACCTCTGACACTCCCAGGTACACCCTGACACTCCCAGGTACACCTCAGACACTCCCAGGTACACCTCTGACACTCCCAGGTACACCTCAGACACTCCCAGGTACACCTCTGACACTCCCAGGTACACCCTGACACTCCCAGGTACACCTCTGACACTCCAGGTACACCCTGACACTCCCAGGTACACCTCTGACACTCCCAGGTACACCTCAGACACTCCCAGGTACACCCCTGACACTCCCAGGTACACCTCAGACACTCCCAGGTACACCTCAGACACTTCCAGGTACACCTCTGACACTCCCAGGTACACCACTGACACTCCCAGGTACACCTCTGACACTTCCAGGTACACCCCTGACACTCCAGGTACACCCTGACACTCCCAGGTACACCTCTGACACTCCCAGGTACACCCTGACACTCCCAGGTACACCTCAGACACTCCCAGGTACACCTCAGACACTCCCAGGTACACCTCAGACACTCCCAGGTACACCTCTGACACTCCCAGGTACACCCTGACACTCCCAGGTACACCTCTGACACTCCCAGGTACACCCTGACACTCCCAGGTACACCTCAGACACTCCCAGGTACACCTCTGACACTCCCAGGTACACCTCAGACACTCCAGGTACATCTGACACTCCCAGGTACACCACTGACACTCCCAGGTACACCTCTGACACTCCAAGGTA
>CAUDMG010002117.1:0-73822 GCA_958450375.1 Homarus gammarus | reverse complement strand
GAAAGACGGGGCTCCGGAGGAGGTACCAAATTCTATTGAGGATATTGGAGAGGGAGGAGTGGGAGAGCGAGGGATGTCTCCTCCATCACGGAGAAAGAAGGAGGCGGGTCACCAGGGCTTGCAAAGTGCGCTCCTGTTTGGTCAGGGTGTCCAGAATGGGTTGCTGCTCCCTCGGGACAGTCGCAATTGATTCCACAAACGAGTTGAGTTGGGCAGAGAGAAGGTTGATTTGCTTGGAGTGGCGATCCAGACGGAGAGTGATTATTTCCATAGAACCAACTTGGCGTACCTGTGCAGGAGCTGGAGGTGGCGGCGAGGATTGGCGAGGTTATAAGGACGGG
Source organism: Homarus gammarus (assembly GCA_958450375.1). NCBI lineage: Eukaryota > Metazoa > Arthropoda > Malacostraca > Decapoda > Nephropidae > Homarus > Homarus gammarus. The sequence goes on along the minus strand of CAUDMG010002117.1, from coordinate 73,481 downwards.
GATTTTCTTCTTCTCCCTTATATTCTTATTCCATACTTCTTTCTTTGTCTTATTTCCTTCATTTGTTCTATCTAAATATTTCATTTCATGGTTACTTCATAACCTCTGACCTTTGGTAGCATGGCGAGGGTTTGGGCACATGGGTACTGTAATTCAGGTATCAAGTCATTGGACAGAAATAAAGTGATTAATGAGGGAAATGGTTTATTAATATGAAATTAAATTAGGTAAAAGATGTCATTAACATACAACTACAAGGTTCAACGCCTTGGCCATACTCATCTGCAATTCCACTTAGATACTCTTGCTTCTACGACATTACTGGTGGTACGCTTCATGAACATACAGCTACAAGGATCAACTCCTTGGCTTTACTCATCTGCAATTCCAAGTGGATACTCTTACTTCTTACAACATTACTGGTGGTACATAACATAGACTACACCACATGACAAACTTACATATGGTACCTTCACTCACAACACATAACACGTTATTATTGATAAACTAACAATTTTTGTGGGTTCACTACCAACATGGCATAATTATTTCCAGTTAATTATCCCCAATCATATACAACAAACACTGTGGACCAAATAACTTCAAGGAGTGTCCCAGGGTAGAACACTGGCGTCTCAACAAATGAAAATCGCTGTTATGGTCGGTTGAAGTCTGACACGTGGCGAGAGTTTGGGGTCTAGTTCCCAAGACTGGAGCAGTTTAATCCTGCCGAATCAGCGACATCGTCCAATACAGCTAACTGTTAGGTAGCCACCGACCCCGGGCAGCCGGTGGGGTGTTCAAATAACCTACACACTGGATCTGGGATAATTTGGAAGTCGTCAAAGGAAGGGATTACTCCTTCTCCCACAGGTTTATATACGCCGTGAGTTGCCAGAGATGGCTACTCACGCAATGACAGAAATTACATCCAAATCAACTGCTACACATTCAAAGATGACCCTCAGTTTACACTGGCCTGGCGAATTTCTGAACTTGATTTACCTAAACTAATTAGAGATTGAGCTTGCCAGGAAAAAGTGGAATATGCACGTTGACAACTGTTAGTACCCCAAATGGGCGGGACTTAAAGAGGGGGAAAAGGCGTTTCTTCCTAGGGATAACTCACCAGTTATCCACATGTTTTGCGGGCGTGGAGTATAATATGAATCATCAGGTTTCAAACAGAACGGCAGACATTGTGACTGTTAGGTTCTAAATAATAAGTTCTATATACAGGAGAGAACACAAACACCTGTATAGTTTTGTAGGTTCGGTTTACTGGATAAGAGTATGTACACAAGGGAGAGCAGCACTCTTCCCGGCTAGGCTCCTGCTGGTCAACTGCTATAGACGACGTATGGCAAGTGATACATTAGCAGCTTCCATACGTCGCCAGGCACATTAATTAGGCATGTGGGATATGGTAATAACATTGCCACACGCTGCTAGCTAGGCTGAATAAATAATACATAAATGGAGCACATACATAATATACATACATGATATATAATCCAGCATACATAATATACATACACCTCCCTCCCCCCTATACGCTCATAGCAAAGTCTTGAGCGGACCTTTTCTTTTGGATCCGTTCTGAGCGTCGAGGGACTTCATCACTGGGAAGGGTATGGGACTCAACACTGGTGGCGGGGCCAGCAGAAGGCATTGTTACGGGGCGGAGAAAACGGCGGTTCCTCCACCACACACGACCACTGGGTAACCGCACCTGGTAGTCCCGTGACCTGCCGAGACCCATGACTACGCCTACTTTGTCCCAACGTAGGGAGGTCGGGTCCTGAACACGGACATGGATGCCGACACTCAACCTGGGGAGAGAACGGGCGTGGTCATTGTAGCGGGCGGCGACGTCCTGAACACGTTCGGCGGCTCTGCGATCACAATCCTCTGTCTTGGCCTGCCACTCCTTGGAGAAGGATTGAGGGTGAGCAGGGACACAAGAACGAAGGGGGCGTCCATACAAAACCTGGGCAGGGGAGCGTCCGGTGTAGTTAGGTGTGTTGCGGAGTTCAAGAAGACCCCTGTCGAAGGCCTCGCAGTCAATGTTCCCAGAAGGGGCCACCTTAAGGATGAGGTGCTTCAGGGATTTGACAGCAGCCTCAGCGTGGCCGTTGGACTGCGGGTAATGGGGCGATGACAACACATGCCGGACTCCCCATCGGTCAAGGAACACAGCAAAGTCCCGGCTTGTGAACTGAGGCCCTCCGTCGGTTCGCAGGCGTACAGGAACGCCCACGTCACGGAAGTAGTGGCGGAACTTGCTGATGGTGGCGGCAGACGTCGTGTCATTACCGCACTTGATGACAACCGGCCAACCAGAGAGACGGTCGACGATAACGAGGAAGGACTTTCCTGACACACAGAAAAAGTCGGCCGACACAGACTCAAAGGGGCGGGTGGGGTTGTCGTCACTCATAAAGGGTTCCTGCTGCTGGCTGGGTTGTAATACTTGGCAGGGCTCGCACGCACGGACGACATTGGAGATGTCGGAGTTGATGCCGGGCCAGAACACAGTCTGTCGTGCACGTCGTTTGGTGGCCTCAGCTCCACGGTGACTGTCGTGAAGACGGGCCAAGGCGTGGGGACGTGATGCAGCAGGGACAACTACACGTGCTCCGTACAGAACAAGGTATCCGTCGCAGTAGAGTTCATCGCGGAGTTTCCAATACGGGAGCAGGGTGTTGTGAAGATCGTAGCGGTTGCTAGGAAATCCATTCCTCACACACTCGACGAGTCGGACATAGGAAGGGTCATCTCGGGCCGCTGTTCGAAGGTCCTCCATTGCCTTGTCGTCATCTGGTGACAGGTCCGAACGAAGGGATTGGACGGCATGGAGAGTGACCACAGTCCTGACGGAAAGAGCGAGGTCGGCGTCGAGTACATGGTCTTCTGGAGTAGGGCGGCTGACAGGAGAGCGGGATAAGGCATCAGGGATGCAGAGCTCCTTACCAGCACGCCACACTGCAGTGAAGATGTACGCCGAGAGCTTCTCTTTCAGACGCTGGAGGCGAGGGTTCTCAACGGCGTCTAGCGTGTAGTGGTTGAGGATCGGGACAAGCGGGCGATGGTCGGTCACTAGGTGAAAGTGTTGCAGGCCTATGAGGTAAAACCTGCACTTGGACATCGCCCAAACCACAGCCAACAGCTCTAACTCAATAGTGGCGTAGCGCGTCTCAGTGTCAGAGAGGAAACGCGAGCCACACTGGACGAGCCGGAACTGCCCTCCACCATGATCCTGCAGTAGGGCGTATCCCACGCCATACAAGCGTGAGGCATCTGTCTGCAGAACTGTCGGCAAGGCTGGGTCAAACGTGGCGAGGACAGGTGGACGAGACAGGGCCTGTTTCACTTGCTGGAAGGCCTTGTCGTGGTCGGGGGTCCACAGGAATGTCCTCTTGGGGCTCATCAGGGGGCGAAGTGGTTGAGCAGCTGCGGAGATGTCCGACGAAAACTCTGCTAACTGGTTGACGAGACCGATGAAGGACCTCAAGTCGGTCAGGTTAGCAGGGGTGGGAAAATCCGTAATGGCGCGGACCTTTTCCGGGTCAGCTGCGATACCATTCCCTGAGAGGGTGTACCCACAAAAGTCAACTGAAGAGCTGGCCAGAACAAACTTGTCGGCATTTAGGGTAATGCCGTGCTTCCGGCACCTGTTGAGTACCTCGTAGATACGGCAGAGGTGATCCATATAATCCTCGTCGTACACGAGTATGTCGTCGACCACTTTCACGCAGTTTGCCAGACCTTGTAGAGCCATATCACCTCGAAGACAGAAAGCGTCTCCTGTAGCGGCGAATCCCATGGGGCCACGGCAATAACTGTAACGTCCATGCGGGGTGATGAAAGTTGTGAGTGGTCGGTCTTCTTCGGCAAGCTCTATCTGCCAGTATCCACACAGGGCGTCCATCGTCGTGAAGAAGCGCGCCTTCGGGTTCACGCTGCGTATGGCTGCAAAGGGCGTGGGAGAAGGGTGCGCAGGACGAGACACCTGGTTGTTGAGCTTGGAAAGGTCAGTGGTGATCCGAACACCACCTTTAGGTTTTGCGACGACAACCATCGGGTGACACCATGGAGACGGGTCATCGCCGGTTGGTACAATAATTTCTTGGGCGACCATGGAGTCCAGCTCGTTTTTGACCGCCTCGCGGAAGGCCAGGGGAACCAGTCGAGGGGTGTAAATAGCGAATGGCTTCGCGTCGTCCCTCAGGTGGATCCTCATGGGGGGACCTGCCATCTTCTTGAGAGGCTTGGATTCCAGAGCGGACTTGGTCACCAGAACGTCGCTGAATTCCTTCAGGAAGTACTTCCGAGCATCCGAAGGAGAGGTATCACTGGCAAGAGGCAGGGGTAGGGCGGCAGCAGGGTCGTTGCTGCTCCCTTTTTGCACCCTGTTGGCGTGTTTTACCTCAAGAATAGGTTTGGGGAAGTCCTGGGAGATGATGGCCAACTCCTGACAATGTCTGTAGGACAGCAAAGGAGTCTGGACACCGTCATGCACATCAATCCAGGCTTGACACGACCTGTTGCCAAAGGTGACTTGTGCTTGGAGTGAACCCAGGGCCGGGGTCATCTGTGAACCATCTGCCATAAAGCGGAGATCCTTGGGGGGCGGTCCTAGATCACTTGGAGAGAGTCCCAAGCATTGCAAATGCTGGGGACCGATGACTGTAGCATCAGCGCCGGTGTCGGGCAACATCTGAAGACGGGATGACACACCGCCGTAGGTCACAATGACACTGATATACTGAGGGACTTTGGTCCTGGGACGCTGGGGGGAGCACACATTCCTAATGTGGCTCGAGCGTTGTCAAGAGTCGTCGTGCCTCTGATTGGAAGACTGTGGGCGGCCCTCTCTGGTGGAAGGGGGCTGAAGCTTCCGCCGACGCGGTCCCTTGGGTATGTTGGAAGGGCAACACTTGTCATAGTGGCCCAGACGACCACACACATTGCACTGGACGCGTTTGGCTGGGCACCGTACTGTGAGTGACCAGTGGCCCTTACGGTCACAACTGTTGCAGGTAGACTGAGCAGCTGGACACACCTGTGTTCCGTGCTGCTTACCACAGTTGTTGCAAAATAAACCGGGCGTGGACGTGGTGGGCGAAGGCGTAGGAACAGACTTCTTGTCCTTCTTGTACCGGGACACAGCGCGTACAGCTGTAGGGGGAGCACGGATGGCAGAGGTGGCACACCTGACAGCCTCATAGGAGCGACATATCGTCAACACATCCTTAAGAGAAGAGGAAGAGTCGAGGGAGGTGAGGCGTTGGACAAGTTCCTCGTCCTTAACACCCATCAGGATCACCTGCTTCAACTGGGTCTCCTCGCACTGCTGGTGGTGGCCTGGACATATATCTACCTCTTCCGAGGCGCTCTTGAGTCGTACGTAAAAGGCATCAAAAGACTCACCCTCCATCTGTCTACAGCTAAACAATTCCCTCCTGCGCAGAGCTTCATTCTGCTGTCCTTTGATGTGCCGTTGTAGAACGTCCAGTACCTCCTCTACAGACAGCGAAGAGGTTGGGGGTACCTGCAACGTATGTTCCAAGACACGCTGAATTTCCAAGGACAGGCACATACGCAGCTGGATGAGTTGTTTAGGCTGTGACAAACTCTGGAGATCCACCATTGTAGAATAATCAGTCCACCGTCGCCGCCATTCACGAAAAGTCTGGAAATTCACATCAGGCTTCAAGATGGGCGGTGTTTGAGCTGCTGCTTTAGGTGGGGCTGGGGGGTGTGAAGGAAGCATGGATGGGGTATCTGAACCAGTCAGTACCGAGGCAGTGTTAGAGCCAGGGGCTTGGTTAACAGTGAGGCGAGATATCAAGGCTTCAAACCGTTCACTGTCTTCCAATCTCCGTTGGTTGTCTCGTTCTGCCTCTGCTTGCCTTCTGTGCTCATCCGCCAAACGTCTGTGGGCTTCATCCTCGCGTTTCTCATCTCTCATAAACTTCAGTAAAGCAATTATCTCTGGAGACAACGCTGAATATTGAGGTGAGGGACTGCGCGATGTGGGGGCTGGAGCGTCGTGGCCGGCCTGGTCATCCATCTCTGCGGGGCTATCACCCGCCTGACTCATCCAGACGCTGGGTCCACGGCTACGTAAGGCGTGAGACATAACTACTTCATCTGTGTACTATGTCTTAAATCAGTGTTGACCGGTCAGCCCGTCGTATCAACAAGATTTCAGACAAAAAAATTAATTAAATACACAGATAAGTAGATTATATATATAAAATATATATAAGGAAGCCGCGCGGTCAGCGAGTGTTAGTACATGTATGTGTGTGAGTGTGTGTCCCGGGCGGGCAAAGCGTCTCGCCCCAGCTGTGAGGGGGGGTGGAGGCGGCGCTGTGAGGGGGTGGAGGGAGAGGCGCGGCGACTCCCAGTCAGTCCAGTTACCCTCAGAACGCGGTCAGAGACGGGTGCACTGAACTCTACTCCTTACAAATGCCCAGAACGTGCCGTATACCTTGGGAATCCTTTAGAACAAGGTCACACATGAATGGCACGAAACACACAATGCGCTAAACACTTCACAGAAAATCACTGTCACTGACACTGCTCAAAGTTGCGAAATTCTTCGAGCAGGGATGACGCGTGGGAGTTGACCCAAGGCTTGACCCAAGGCGGGAGGGGTCCATAGCCGGCTTTCCACAGGCTTTGCACTTTCACTCGTAATTATCCAGTAAGATCGGATCACTGCGCCATGTTAGGTTCTGAATAATAAGTTCTATATACAGGAGAGAACACAAACACCTGTATAGTTTTGTAGGTTCGGTTTACTGGATAAGAGTATGTACACAAGGGAGAGCAGCACTCTCCCCGGCTAGGCTCCTGCTGGTCAACTGCTATAGACGACGTATGGCAAGTGATACATTAGCAGCTTCCATACGTCGCCAGGCACATTAATTAGGCATGTGGGATATGGTAATAACATTGCCACACGCTGCTAGCTAGGCTGAATAAATAATACATAAATGGAGCACATACATAATATACATACATGATATATAATCCAGCATACATAATATACATACAGTGACCATGACAAGGTAGCGAAGGAGAGGGAAGGTGAGGGTTCAAGTGAGCAAGAGGTGCTGGTGAGAGACAGCGGGGATCCGGGTGGGCAGGAGGTGGTGGTAACGGAGAGGAAAGGTGATGGCTCCGGTGAGCAAGAGGTGGTGGTGCTGGTGAAAGACAGCTGGGATCCAGGTGGGCAGGAGGTGGTGGTGACTGTGTGGCAGGGCTGGCAACGACCTTGTTCCAAGAACGGTAGGGAGAGGGACTGAGGGGAAAAATGATGGGTGGTAGGGGTTGTAGGAGTTGGGGAGAGGAGATCAATGGAAAATCCTTGGTGGATGGAAGATGCGGTGTTGGATAAGAGTGAAGTGTGGTTGACAGGGGCTTCGTCAGAGACGAGGGCAGTGGAACAAGGTAAGTTTTCCCTGGGCGAGTGCCAGAACTCTGTGGGCAGTTGGCATTCCAGGCGTGGTGACTGCCATGGCAGTTGACACACCGTGGAACAACTGGGGTTTTGTTCTTTATTTTTTATTTGCATTCCACTGTGTCGTGAGGACCTGCACAGAAACGGCAGGCTACCATCCTCGTGCACTCCCAGGTGCAGTGTTTCCACGATTGGCAACGAACACAGATTTTCGGGGTTCCGATAAATCGGTCGAGAGGACAGTTATGGATAGGTCCTACATTCACCATCGGGGGGAGAAGGCCCACCCACCAGCCGATGAGTTCATTGGATGGACGTTTGGAGACCGGGTTGATGCGGCGCTCCATGTCGAGTAGTTGTGGGAAAAGAGGGTGAAGATCGTCGATAAGGATCTCCCAGGGTACGTGGCGAACCATTACCTTGGTACGACGAGTTTCTGGGGTGATGGTGGTGAACATCAGCATCACCTCCCCCCTGGGAAGCAGGAAAGCACACCTGAGTGAGCAGGCTTACCGTCTCGTACATTTGGGTGGTGACTATTACGGCTGTAGGACCTCGGCTGAGGCGAAGTGTTGAGTCCTGAAGTGGAGAGCAGTGACGGAAGAACCAGGTTGTCTGTGTGCTCAGAGGCAAGTCCCGAGGAAAGGCGAGACGGCGAAGGCGCGACTGGGCAGGGAGACGAAGGGAATCCCCTATGTCCATCGTCGGCGGAGGGTCGGTCATTGAGCCACATGTAAGCTCACTTGGGGACCCGGATGGCAGGAGGTCACCCTCTACAGCCCCAGATAGGGTGTAAGGGGAAGCCGTAGCCCCAGCTGGAGATCCTGACTTCTAAGGTTTCTGCTTCTTAGACTTAACATCAAGATGAAAGTCGTCAGCATCACTGTCACCTACTGCCGTCATCTCCAACGGACGGGAATGTTTAACGGCGGGCATAGGGTACGTTGGCAACACTGCAGTCAGGTAGATAGTTTGGCTTGTTTGAGGTGGAATGGTAAGGGCGTCACTGCTACGTCATACATCACATTGCGCAAACTTGAAAATCTTCAACCAGAGGGACCGGGTGATAGGACCAGATGTTTTTATCAAAAAAAAAGACAAAGTTCAAAACTTAAAAATAAAAATAAATGCCACTGTGCTGTTAACTGGGTCTTACTATTGTTCTCCGCACAGACTGGGATTAGTAGACTCGCTGAATTCGTCAGAAATACGACTTTTAAGGAGCAGTCTCTAACAGCTTTTGTTGACACCCACGGCATGCATGCATTCATGTGAAATAGTTAGCAAAGTAGTCTTTTGTTGCTCCTCAAGTAGAAGATCCTCGTAAATTAGTAGAAGTGAGGCTTCCTAGTGGACAATTATACAGAGTATCTTCAAAATTAATTCCATCTTTCTTGCGTACAAAGTTGTGAAGGATGTAGCACGCTAGTTGTGAAGGATGTAGCACGCTTTGATTATGCTGTCACAAGACTCTGGATTCACATCTAGTGGCCGATGGAATATCCTCAATATATTTGCAAGTACAGTATTCTGAAAGCATATTCTACCATTCTTCTTTCCCTTGTATGTCTATAATTGAAAACTCTTTTCATATTAGTTAAATTTCTCTTAGCATAAGGACGTAATCGGTGTTGTGATAACCTGAATGATTCGTCACCTACTGTAGACTATAACAAATGGCATTGGCTCTCCATCATCATTCGGTAATTGTCGGCTTTGGGGTATATACAACAGACCCTCTTCTAGTTTTCGACCGAAGTTTGATCGCTGAAATGAATACGAGTTACTAGTACTTCCATATGATCCGATATCCACAGACGTGAAACAATAATTTGCATCTACTAAACCAATAAATACCACAGAAAAATAGTGTTTGTCGTTAAAAGAATAGTGAGCCGCTGTGTTGTGGCTTCTTTATTCTGATATGCTTCCCATCTAGATCACCTAAACGGTTAAGTCCATAATACAACTGAAATAAATTGACCAACTGTGAATTGCATAAACGCGGAAATTTAAGTCTGCCAACAGTTTCGTCCGCTGCTTCGTGAGAAAAAAAACGAATTGGCCGATGAACAATCGACCAACTAAAAATTGCATGTGCGAGGGAAGCCTTACTGTAAAACGGAAATGAGTAGGTAACGACGCAGATACCTAGTTTACAACGTACATATACACAGCCCATAACCCTTGTTTTCTAATAGGCTATTTTTAACACAATCAGTACGTACACACAGTGTACAGTATATCAATGAAATTTAAGGTATATGCCAAGATTGGTTATATTAACTTATAAATTGTTAAAGGAGTGATGCTCACTGTTACGACCCTTGGGCCCCTTAACGGTGAAACAATATCACAAATTCACAAATTACACTTTGTACTATAGGTCCAGGAATAGATCCCACCAAATTATCACCTCATTACTACGGGGTATATTGAAATACATGCAGTAGTTTAATAATAGAATATATTAACAAATAAACAATAAAATAAGTATAACCGTATGTACAAAAATAAATAGATAAATACAAATTAAATCTAATCAAATAAATGACTCAACCGTGTGACAAAATAATGAACACAAAAGTAAAGACTTATTTAGTCTAGAAACTACGATGAACAACGTGGTCTATCCACCACACGAAACCTCATAGATAAGTAAGTTATTTTCCGTGGAACTCCAAAATATGATTAACAATAATCTTTCACAAATAATACTGTACTTGGTGTTATAAAAGTCGAGCAAGGTTTATACGTTATACCACTAGAAACATATTGTACAATAAGAAAGGAGACACTCTGTACTTAACTTAACACTGCCGGGCCCATACTAAAGTAAACAAAGCTAGCGGACGCGGCAGAAATGACGTCACAAACAAAAGACGTTCACGTTGCGAATCCACAACCAACGCTGGAACGCTCACTCGTAACACTCAATGATAGAGATGCCAATATTGAAATTAAATATATACCTGATAATATTTCAGAGGCTTTAGTTTAGTTTAGTTTCTTTATGTTGTTGCATTAGTGAATAAACTGTGCAGTTGGACCTGGGGTGACTGAGACAAAAAGTGTTTACTTTTTTACGTCGCCCTAAGTTAAATAGGTGCAAAATTTTATTTACTACATGTTATTGTGTACTGATGTGTATGTTCTTCAAAACGGCCTCATTATAACAGCTTCAGCTATATAGCATTCAATTGTATTGCATATAGCAGAAGTTTACATTGTTCATGAACATGAAAAGATTAGCTTACAAGTCCCCAGCTATATAAGATATTTTCTTCTGTTGTGAAAAAAAATTTCAGAAACAACAATGTCCTGTAGGAAAAAATCCAGATCTCTCTTTAAAGAGCGTAGATTTTTACAAACTTGTATATTCAGAGTTGGCAATTACACTAACAAAGAAATATTTTCTAAACTATCTGAGTACATGTTTGAAACAGAACCTGTGAAGAATCACATATATCACATATATCAAGTGAGATATGCATAGGCTGGAAAACAGTTCAGAGCTAAGTTACGAGATTAGGTTAAGGTAAAAAGTAGTAAAATACACACAAATGATTCATTTTAGTGGCCACTGGCCAGTAAGATCCTGTACAGCGGATCTACAGTACATTTTGTTTATTTTACCATTTGTGTATATTTGTATGATCAATAAATGATTAACGTATTTTCTCAAAATTTTCACATCAAATGATACATTTATTAATAAGCATTCGCACATTGTGAGCTTAAACTACTGTGAAGAGTGGCGGCTGGCAGCGAGCTCTTGCCAATCAAAAGAAAGCGGCCATGCGGCTGACAGGCTTCACTCACTGAAAGCTCTACATCGCTCAAGCCACCTTCACCCTATTATATCTCCATGGATGGGATTGAGTGCAAGATTCGTCTACACAAGACTGGCCAAGGTGTTTTCTGAACAATAGCAACAGCAGCTCAGAAGCTACATTGCAGCCTGGTTGAGATGTCACCTATCCTTCTCTCTACTTAGGTCTTCATTGCTTTGCCTCAGGGGAACGAGATCATCGGCTCCTAAGTCAACAACAATAGCAAACATTGATTATGAGGCAACATTCACCAAATGTCGCATTGACCTGCTGCTTAGCTAATTCAACTAGAGAAGCAACTTTTGTAATAGGGTATTTAGGTAAAAAGTGGTGGTGAAATTGTGACTATAAGAGAAGTTTATAGTCACAAAACACCGATGATGTTGCAAGAAAGTTTGGAAACAAAATGCGTGTGCGAAAAGTCTCTTTGGTGGTAAGATCTCTCACAGAGGAATCCTCCGGTGGTGTTCTGCCAATAAACAGAGAGACATTACAACAGCTGAAAGAAAAACATCCCCCTGCAAGTGAAGACGAAGGCATCAGGTTCCAGGGTGACTATAGCCCACCAAATGCTGTCTTGTTCGAGAAAAAACAGGAGGGATGGTGTGGAAAAAGGCACTGAAGACTCGAGGACGTGCCGGCCCTTCAGGTCTGGATGCAAACAGTTGGAGAGTCATCCTCAGCACTAACAAGTTTGGCCCCGAAGCAAGTGATCTCTGCACTGCTATTGCCGTCCTTGCAAGAAAGTTGGCATCCTCGTGCTGCCAACCTCCATGCTCTGACGGCCTGCCGCCTCATTACCCTGGATAAGAATCCAGGATGTAGGCCTATAGGGGTGGAAGAAGTGCTGAGGCGGATCAACGGAAAATGAATAATGGAGATGGTAAAGGATGATGTCAGGGCAGTAGCAGGGAACCTGCAAGTTTGTGCTGGCCACCAGGTTGGAGGGGAAGCTTCCATTCACGCCATGAGAACGATATTTGAGCAGCGTGATTGTGAGGCCGTTCTCCTGGTGGACGCTTCAAACTCATTCAACATACTTAAACGCAAGGCCGCACTGTACAACATCAAAATCAAGTGTCAAAGCTTTGCAATGTATGTTGAAAACTCCTATAGGAATCCATCAGACCTCTACATAGTAAACAACAAGGCTCTAAGAGGTGATACTATCATACAGTCAACCGAGTGAACAATGCAGGGGGACCCTGTTCCAATGGCAATGTATGCAATAGGTTTATCCTTGCTCCAACACACAATAAAATTTAAAACAACTGAGGTCAAGCAAGTGGCGTACGCTGATGACCTTACAGGAGCAGGAAAGTGGAGGACATCAAAAAGTGGTGGGACCTGGTAACATCACGAGGCCCACAATAGGGTACCACCCAAACGCCAGCAAGTCCTTCCTCATTGTGAAGCCAGAACATTATGAACGGGCACTGGAGGTGTTCTGTGGAATTGAGGTCAAAATAACAAAGGAAGGCCAAAGACACCGTGGCGCAGTAATCGGCACAACGGACTTAAAGACCGCGTACGTAACGGGAAAGGTGAATGAGTGGGTTAGGGAAATCCAAGCTCTGTCTGAGATTGCTAACACAGAGCCACATGCGGCTTTTGCGGCATTCACCTATGGAGTCAAGCATCGCTGGAACTACCTGATGCACACTAGCCCTGATATAGGACCCCTCCTCCACCCTCTGGAAGAAGCTATCAGCGTCAATTTCATTCCCAAATTAGTGAAACACCCTTACTTAACCCCAGGAGAAAGATCACTCCTTGCACTACCACCGAGACTGGGAGGAATGGGATTGACCAATCCAGAGGAAATTGCTGCCACCGAACATCAAAATTCAGTTAAGCTCACGGCAGTCCTAATGGACCACATAATAGCTCAGCACGCAACAACGGAGGTGGATACCAGTGAAGTAAACAAGATTCGAAGGTCCATTACGACAAATCGACAGCACAGCCAAAGTGATACGTTGCAGCAACTGTTGCTGCAAGCACCAGAGAATTTGAAAAGAAAAGTAGCTATAGCGCAGGAGGTGGGCGCCTCGAACTGGTTAACTACTTTACCGATAAGGGCAAATGGTATCAGTCTCAATAAACAAGAATTTACAGATGCCAATGCTCTATGGTACGGTAGGCCAGTAGAAGGTTTGCTCTCCCAATGCGTGTGTGGCTCTTCCTATGAAGTCGATCACGTCATGGTGAGCAAGAAAGGGGGCTTCATATGCTTGAGGCATGACAAAGTAAAGCTCTAACAGCAAATATGTTGAAGGAAATCCTCCATGATGTTAGGGTAGAACTGACCCTCCTTCCATTGGACGGAGATAATTCCCAACATAGGACTTCAAGCACATCCAACGAAACATGTGTTGACGTCAGTGCTAGAGGATTCTGGACTCGGGGACAGCGAGCCTTCTTCGACATCACGATTTCTGATCCCATGGTCGCATGTCACCGTAACTTAGCTCTCGATGCTGCACACAGGAGGAACGAAAACGACAAGATAAGGGCATACGGGGAGAGAATTCAGAACGTTGATCAAGTCAGCTTCACTCCTCTAGTGTTCACAACCTCTGGTGGGATGGGACCAAGTGCAAGATGCTTCTACGCCAGACTCGCGGATGTGAAACCCGAACAGAAGCAGCAGCCCAGAAGTTATGTTACAGCCTGGTTGAGATGTCGACTGTCCTTATCTCTGCTTAGGTCTGCATTGTTTTGCCTCTGGGGAACGAGAGCATCTGCTCCAAACCCTACAACAGCCCAGATATCGACTTTGAGGAAACAGTCACTGAATGCCGCATTGATCTGCAGCTCAACTAACTCAACAAGTGAGAAAGCTAATAACCCTTGAAACAAAGAAAGAAATTATAAATAAACGTAAGAATGGAACAAGCATTGCAAAACTTAGTGATGAATATGGGATAGCTAAATCGACTATATGTACGATTTTGAAGAATAAAGAGGAGTTAAAAACTGTGCTAGTGGCTAAGGGAATCTCTAGATTTAGCAAAGCAAGGTGTAATGTGATTGAAGAGATGTGTGGATAAAGGAGAAAGAAATGACAGGTGATAGCATTAGTGAAGCTAAAATTTGTGAGAAGGCCAAAAAATTGTTTGAGGACCTTCAGGCCAAGGCTCCCAGTGGAAGAGATAGTGCTGTGCCAGTGTTTAAGGGTACCAAGGGGTGGTTTACTGGTTTTAGAAAACGAAATCAGTTACATAGTGTAGTGCGACATGGTGAAACTGTTAGTGCAGATAAGGATGCTGCTAGGGAACACCATGACTTTTTTTAATGTGATTAAAGAGGGAGGCTTTGTTTCTCAGCAGGTATTTAACTGTGACGAAACTGGACTTTTTTGGAAAAAAATGCCTCGCCGTACATACATTACAAGGGAAGAAACTTCTGTCCCTGGCCATAAGCCGATGAAAGCCAGGCTTACCCTCCTTCTTTGTGCTAATGCTTCTGGTGACTGCACGAAGAAACCACTCCTTGTGTACCATGCAGAAAACCCTAGAGCTTTTAAAAACTTTAGGAAGAACCGCCTTGGTGTTATGTGGCGGTCAAACCCAAAGGCTTGAGTGACCAGGAATCTTTTCTCTGATTGGGTGACTGAGGTGTTTGGACCCAGTGTTCGGGATTACCTCAGGGCTATCTCTCTCTCTCTCTTTCTCTCTCTCTCTCTCTCTCTCTCTCTCTCTCTCTCTCTTTATATATATATGTATATATATATGTATATATATATATATATATATATATATATATATAAATATATATATATATTATATATATATATATATATATATATGTATATATATATATATATATATATGCAAGTAAATCACTGTAGGTGTGCAAGATACAGGCATATGCGCTTTCGAGGACTCACCCCTGAAGATGTAAATTACACGAAAGCGCTTGGGAACTTCGTGTTTTCTTTTTCCTTGTGGTTATCAGCATATATATATATATATATATATTTATATATATATATATATATATATATATATATATATATATATATATATATATATATATATATATATATATTACATCTTGAATTGATAAGTGGCAGGGCTGAAGTAAACACTTTGTTGGTTTTGCTTTATTGTAGAAAAATATTGTTTCTCAGGTACTGAGTTCAGTTGAGAGTATATTGTACCCTCTCTCAGGGAAGTGTCTTAGTGCACTTGTATAGGAGAACACTTAAGTGAGGTGTTCACTGGGAAACAGGTGTTATGAGAGTCTTTCTCTCACACCAGGGAGAGAGGATTGGTCAAGCAGGTCTTAAAGGAAACGCGTCAGACTGTTTGTTGCTGAGCTGCGCCGACCCAGCTTGACCTCGACCTGCTCCCCAGAGGAAATGTGAACTCGCCAATTGATTCATACTCATGGGTGAATGACTTGGTGAATATATGGGTAACATACATTTGGGTAAATGTTTATATAATACAAATGGTGCTGTTACACTGCTCGGCTACTTACAACCGATGTCTTCACGGATTAAAGCCTATGTATACCAAACCTTGTTAAAAAAATGTGTGCTTACCTAAACTTTTTCGTAGTTTTTTTTTAAATTCCTTCCGAAAAGTTTTCTTAGAAACTATTCTGTACCTAGAAGAAATCTTCCTGTAACAAAATATCATAACAATCAAGGAATTGATAAATATGATGGTAGATATAATAAAACCAGGTAGGATTATACCGGAAGATAAATATAAAGGAAGAGAATCCTGTAAGTCAAGAAACTGTGTCTCATTAATTTAAGATAGGAGGTTACGCTTATGAGAAACGATATGGAGATTGCTGAAACATATATTTAAGGGAAATGGTATGGAAATCAGCTCAGAAGTAATATTTGTGACAAATGCAAGATGATGGCGCGTAGGCAAGGTTGTGATTGCATTACTGCTAATTTCACAATAGTCTAGTGCTACCATTCAATGTTTGCCTACATCCTGACATATAAGTATAATACTGGTTTGATTCGGAAAAAAAAAAATATTGCACATTAATGACATGTGCTTGAAACACTAACCTATGTGGTATTGGGGTATATACGCATTGTTGTAAAGCTGTAGAGGCATTAGTTTGTAACAGAGCTAATTCACATGCAGACTCAGAGGCCCGTGTGAATGCCAAAGCATACGCCGGACAAACATGCAAATGCAATTATGTTGACTTACAATGATTTAGGACTTCATACTTAGCCACAGCAACTAATGAAAAATCCTCTGATTCTACTATTAGTTCAGTTCAGTTGTTCAGAATTAATATTCCCTCTTTCGATTTTAGTGGAAATGGTTCCAAATGCCATGCATTATTTTTTTTTAGTGGAATGTGTATTAGTATTTCCCTGTGTGTTAATGTTGCTTCTAATAAGGGATAATAATATTCCACTTCATGCTCCTGAAAGATAGGAGTTAGATGATAATTAGTTTCAGCTATGTGCAACGCGATAATTAGTTGATGAACCGGCAACAACTGTGCGTAAACACGTGCTAACCCTGCATTTACAATATCAGCAATGAGCCTATTACTGGTTTCTATGAAAGATTTAACAGAGGCCTCAGCAGCATGCATGTATTCAGATAAGCAGAGTTGCCATTCCAGTGTTGATTCTGACCGAATGAATCCCTCGACAATTTGTGTTAGTTTGACGGATTGTTTAAGAGACTGTAGATTGTTGTTCGAGATCTTGCAAGGTTTGCATAGCTGCTTCGATGTGGACAGCTATCGACCTCAGATGCACTGGCATGCGCATTAAGTCATGGAGCTCGTATTTGATAGTTACAGCGTCTTGTACTACCGGTACTTTGCCAAGTGGAGCAACTCTGGCTCCGGGTTTGACGACGTCTGCTGGGGAGGCGGCTGTTGTCACCACTCTCCAGACCAACAGTAGTAGTGATTAACGATTTGTGGTTGCTGATCGTAGTTTTTGACGATATGTATTGCCTATCGTTATATTTTATTGAGCAACTGTTGTAGTTGAAGTAGGTTGTACTTTACTGACATTAGGAATCCCTACTAAGTCTCTGCTGACTTCTTTTTTTCATTCTACATGTACTATATCTGTAACATTTAACGTTGGCTCAACTACTTGGAATTTGTTTCCCTGTTCTTTCGGTCTAATCATGTACGGACCTGTGATTTTTAGGCGAGAGTTTTGATTTGCGTTTCGGCGCTCTTATCATTACTTTGTCTCCTATTTCTAATTTTATAGGCTTAGCTTTTTTATGTTGCTTGCAGATCATTTCAGCACGCGAGGCTGCTAAGTGTTTTCGTACTTTTCCGTGCATGCTCGTGAAAACATTGATTTGTTTCTTGGCATATTCATCCATGTTGTACACAGGTTGTGGAATTCCTGTTAGTAGATCATATGGCAAGCATTTATCGGTACCGTAAATTATGTAGTATGGCGATTTGCCTGTAAAGCTATTTATAGATCCATTGATGGATGCTGCAACCTGTGGAAGCCAGTCCTCCCACGAACTATGCTTTGGATTCACCACATGTCGGAGAATCTCAAGAATTTTTGTAGTCGGACGCTCGACCAACCCATTTGAAGATGGCTGGTAGGTTGTGAAGGTTTGTGTAATGTCATATTGTTGACATATAGCAGCTAAGAGTTGATTCTAAAATTCTGCCCCATTATCCGAGAGTATCACCCTAGGTGTAGAAAAAGTACAGATTAGATGAGTGACTAATGCATATGCCACTGATTCGGCGGACTTGTTCGGCAATGATGCGAGTACCACAATTCTGGAAAAATGGTCAACGCAGACAAGTACGTAACTAGAGCCTTGATGGCTTTTTGGTAGTTGCAATAAATCGATCGTAACTCTATTCCATGGACGTTCCGGCGTCGGGTATTCTAAGATTCGATCGGGATCCATCGTTGTTCCCTTGTGTTTTGCACAAGATAAACATTTAGCAATGTGATGCTCGATGTCGATTCTCATAGATTTCCAATAATATTTTTGGAAGAGGGTGAGAATGTTTTCCTTTAAGGATGTAGGAATAACAATTTGAGAGATTGACTCTTGTTGTGTTTTCACTGAGCGATATAGTATGTCATTGCCGCAGCTCAAACTGTGAGAGTGGTAGAGATAATTTGGGCAAATTTGCCTCATCTCCCGATTCTAAGGCATATATAACCTTGGACCATAATGGGTCCTGTAACTGTTCCGCCCTTAATTGTGACAGGGTGAACGTAGGTAGTGGCGTGACAGGAGCTATGTGCAGGGCCGTCCATAGGAGGGTGCGGGGCCCAGGGCAAATCAGCCACTGCGGGGCCCAGAATAAAAAAAAAAAAATATTCATTTCAATCCATTTGGTCAAGCTTAACAAATGCTCTTTTGATGACTCATGAGATTTCAGTGTTTCACTAAAGTGTTTCCAGTTAGCACAGCCATCTTTTGCAAATTTACTTGGTGTTTTTGAACTGTACAATTTACAACAGAAGCAAAAAGCTGCATTAACCTTCTTGGAGTATATGAGCCAACTTCTTTCAGATGTTTCACCATTTGGTAATTTTCTCATGTAAAAGTTTTCTGAGAAGTGCCGATTTTCACTATTTTTAGGGAAAATATAGTTTTCACTAGTAACTTTCACAGCTTCCATTTCCAACCAAGTAGTTCATTGTTCTACTGTCCAGAAGCTGTGGTCAGTTGGCTGGATCACATAAATCATCTTCAGTTTCACGGTTACGGTCTGAGCTGTCCATTTTTAAAGCTTTCATCTGTTTTTCACCACTGTCCTCTTCTTTTCCTTTTATACAATTCACACTAGCACATTCACTTGCAGTAGTTTCTGGAGTTTTTCGAAACACAAATTTGTCAAGGGAACCTTTCAATACATAATCAATTTCTTCTCGTTTCCTTTTCTTTTGCCTTTTCTCTGCCCCCGATCTGTATTTTCTGTATCTGTCTCTCTCTCTGCTTGCCATGTTTCTTACACAAAAAAAAGTATTTCCACAAAACTCAAAAGGCAGGAGTCACAGCTCACAGGACAGGAAACAACCTGATCTCACTGGTTACTGACCCTGGTGGACTGGCTGTGTGGGGTGGAGTGCAATGGATTATATAGTCAGATTATGCGGTCAGAGGAACCCACCCCCACCAACCCCCATGGGACTGTCGCTATGGATAGTAAAATCACGGTTGCGATGGTGGCGTAAACCGTCAGGTCAGATTAACCAGTCAACAGGTAATGTGTCCGAGGTCACTGGGTCAAGTGCTGGGCCCCGGTCGGTCGCCCCTGTTCGCCGCCTCCCCCCCCCCCCCCCCCAAGGATGGGCCTGGTTATGTGTCTAGATAGCGAATCAGCTACCATGTTCGCACGGCCCGGCAAATACTTGAAGTCGGGTGCGAACTCCTGTATGATCAGATTCCAGCGCGCTAAACGCCCTGATGAATTCTTTCCATTGAATAGTTCTGTCACGGCTACATGATCTGTGTGGACTGTGATCGGATATCCCAAAAAGAGATCCCGAAAATGCTAGAGAGCCCACACTACAACTAATGCTTCTAAATGAGTAGCTGAATAACGTGTTTCTCCATCTTTGAGGGTGCGACTGGCGTATGCTACTACCCGCCATTTTCCTCGATAATCAGTTTGCATGAGCACCGCCCCTAAACCTAGGCATCAGTACACATGGTAAATAGTTTTGTGTAGTCCGGAAAGGCTAACACTTGAGCTTTCGTTAAGGCGCTCTTGAGGGCATTAAAACTGTCCTCTTGTTCCTTATTCTATGTAAACTCCACATCCTTTTTGAGGAGTTTTGTGAGTGGTAATGCTAACTTGGCATAACCTTCAATGAAAGAACGGTAGTATCCTGAAAATCCTAGGAAACTACGAAGTTGATCTACGTTCTTGGGACAAGGGAATTGTTTCACCGCCTTTACCTTGCAATCAATTGTGTGTATACCATTGCCATCCACTACATGTCCAAGAAATTGGATTCTGGATTTGAGAAATTCACATTTGGAAAGTTCACTTTTAATCCAGCTAGATGTAGCTTTGTGAAAACTTCTCGTAGCCTCTTTAGATGACTTTGTAAATCTTTGCTTACTATGATAAGATCGTCTAGATAGGCATAGACTGTGTTACCTAGCATTCCAGCAAACAAGGTGTTTATCATTCTTTGGAATGTTAGCGGCGCATTTCTTAGGCCAAATGGCATTTTTAAGAATTCAAAATGTCCCATAGGTGTGCTGAAAACATTTATTTTGCGGGAATCCTCATGTAAGGGAATTTGCCAGTACCCGCTAAGTAAATCTAAATTGCTGAAGATTGCGTTGTCTTTTCCTAGTGACTGTAGTAAGTCAGTTAGGACAGGCATTGGGAACCTGTCTGGTACAGTTACCCGGTTGACTCGTCGAAAATCTATGACTGGTATCCATCCTCCATTTTTCTTGGGAGCTAAAAATAAAGGTGAGTTCCATGGTGATGAGGAAGGTTGGATCACCTTTTCGTCCAACATGTCTTGTACTATTTGCTGGACTACCGCTCTTCTGCTGTGGGGTAGCCTATATGCTGGGATGTAGATTGGATTAGCTTCTGATGTGAGTGGAATATGATGATTTGTCAACGTTGTTTTACCTAGGGGTTCTCCAGGTAATGCTATGATTTCCTTGAACTCGGCGAGTAATTTTAAAGATCAATTTTGCCTCGAGGATGATCGACTACTTTCACGTGTGGCGCTATCAACGCCGATTTACCCTGTGTTACACTACCTATTGGAAATTTTAATGGCTCTTCGACAACCACTTTGTCATAAACAAGGAAATTACCTAAACAACACCCCTTTCTTAAGGTTATGGGTCCCCCAGTTCTATTGAGAACGAGGACATCTGTCAGACTACCTATTTTAACAGTGCTTAAGGTAGACTCAAGCGACAAACCGTTCACTCGTGAGCTTTTACTCAGACACACAACATGTGTTCCTTCACACACATTTGGTAAACGTACTGTGACTCTAGTTAGTTCCTGGCTATGTAACTGATGTACACCAGTTAACACAGCAGGCGTTAGAGTCCAGTTCTGGCCGCTTTCATCCGAAATGTCCTTTGAGTTACTAGGTGGAGTTTCAGAGAGTGACTCCATAACTAATTGCTGCTGTGCCAAAGGCTTCCCCAACAAGCGCCTGTCGAGGCAGCTTTTACACGAACACCCGAAGTAAGCAATGGATGTGAAGTTTGCACTGCGTGACATGTTTTACAAATATTTGTGACTGTTTGATCTCGTGGCTGAACGTTAATGTTGTTCTGCCTTAGAGTGGTCAGACCAAGTAACCCGTCCGCTGGCAAAGAAAATGCCTTAACTATGTAGAAATCCGCCAAAAACGCTTTACTGGACCTAGAAAACGGAGTGGTAGTGTTATCACCCCCGCTATGTCTAATTGGATTCCCGACACACCGGACAGAGGAATGTCTGTAGGTCTTATTTGCCACATATTTGGAGGATGTCGCCGCTGGAGTTCACTGAACGACTTTAATGAGATAACATTGGCACAGGTCCCGTATATATATATATATATATATATATATATATAATATATATATATATATATATATATATATATATATATATATATATATATATATATAAGAACATAAGAACATAAGAAAGTGGGATACTGCAGGAGGCCGACTGGCCCATACAGGGCAGATCCCTTTCACACCCATCCCAGCACTTCCATGTGCCTATCCAACTTCGTCTTGAAGCTCCCAAGCGTCCCCGATCCTACTATAGCACTCGGTAGCCTATTCCACATATCCACAACTCTATTACCAAACCAGTGCTTGCCTATATCCTTTCTGAATCGGAATTTATCTAATTTAAAGCCATTTGTTCTAGTTATTTCGTTATTACTGAGCTTCAGAACATCTTCCATTTTACCCTTGTTAATCCCACTCACCCACTTGTACACCTCTATCATATCTCCCCTAACTCTACGCCTCTCTAATGAATGCAAGCCTAAGCTTTTCAGTCTTTCTTCATATGGAAGGTTTCTAATATTATGGATCATTTTTGTCATTCTTCTTTGTACCCTCTCCAAAGAATCTATGTCCATTCTATAATAAGGACACCAGAACTGAACCGCATAATCCATGTGTGGCCTCACTAATGCTAGGTAAAGTTTCAAGATAACGTCAGCAGTTCTGTTACTCACAGACCTAGATATGAACCCAAGAATCCTGTTTGCCTTGTTGCGAACGCTAATACATTGTTTTCTAGGTTTCAAGTCGTTGCTAACAAATACACCTAGATCTTTTTCACAAACTGAGTTTTCTATTTCCGTGTTACCTAGTTTATACTTAACGTTTGTATTCGTCTTCCCTATCTGTAGTACCTTGCATTTATCAGTATTAAACTTCATTTGCCAGTCTACTGACCACTCATGTAAGGTATCTAGATCTCTTTGAAGGTGTTCAAAGTCACTGTCTGAATTTATCACTCTCCCCATTTTGGTATCATCTGCAAATTTACTAATCCTACTAGTTATGCCTAAATCAAGATCATTAATGAATATAACAAACAGCAGAGGGCCCAATACAGATCCCTGGGGAACTCCGCTTTTGACCGCACCCCAGTCTGACTTTAATCCATTTATGCTGACTCTTTGTTTCCTACCAGTTAACCATGACCTAATCCATTTTAATAATGATCCACCTATTCCATGTGCTTCTACCTTCCTTATCAATCTCTCATGAGGGACTCTATCGAATGCTTTACTGAAATCTAAATAAATTATATCATATGACTTATCATTATCTACCGCTTCATATACTTCTGAGAAAAAGCTAAGCAAATTTGTGAGGCAAGAACGTCCCTGGGTGAACCCGTGCTGAGAAGAATGAATTAAGTTGAATGTTTCAAGGTGGCTTCTGATTTTTGTAGCAATAATTGACTCTAGCAACTTGCCTATGATTGACGTGAGACTAATGGGACGGTAATTTGATGCAATTGATTTATCACCCTTTTTGAAAATCGGAACTACATGTGCAAGTTTCCAAGCTTCTGGCACTAGGCCCGATTCTAATGACTTATTAAATAAAACTGCTAATGGATTACTCAACTCATCTCTACATTCTTTTAATATTCTAGCATATACCTCGTCTGGACCAGGCGATTTATGAGGCTTCAGTTTGTTAATTACTTTAAGCACATCGTTACTAGTAATATTGATATTCATCAACATATTTTCTATACTGTCGTTATATACCTTATGAACTTCTGGAAACTGTGCTAGGTTTTCATTTGTGAATGCCGAGCGAAAATGACTATTTAACGTACTACACATTTCTAACTCATCATCAGTCATTTCTCCTGTCGTAGTTTTAAGGGGACCTATTGTATCTCTAACCTTTGATTTATACAGTTGATAAAAAGCTTTGGGGTTATTTTTCGATTCGTTTGCTACCTTGATTTCATAATTTCTCTTTGCTTTCCTAATTTCTGTTTTTACCTGTCTTGTTAGGTTCTGATAGTAACCAAGTAAGTGATTTTCGCCTTTCTTAACTTTTCTATATACTCCTTTCTTTTTCCCTAGAAGATCTAAGAGTCTATTAATCATCCATTTTGGTTGGTTCCGTATCGATCTGAATTTTCTTTTAGGGATGTGTTTATTTTGAGCATTATTGATTGTCGCAATAAATTGTTCATAAGTAGCTGCCAAATTAAATTCGGGGTTATCCCGTCCTAAGTTGACAGTTTCCGGAGGTGTGGGGGGGATTAATCTTTTGACCATAGGTCTCTCCTTGAGCTACCGAAATTAGCCTTCCTAAAATCCGGGATCAAGGCCGAATTTTCCTTCTTCCTGCCATCCCATATTATGTTAAAATATATGGCTTTATGATCACTGTTTCCTAGTTCGTCTCCAATCCCAACATCTTTTACTAGATTTTCATTATTACTGAGAACTAAATCGAGGATATTATTTCCTCTAGTGGGCGAGTTTATGAATTGATATAAAAAACTATCTTGTACTACTTCTAGAAAGTCTTCAGATTCATTATCGCTAAGTTGATTTTTCCAATCTATGCCTGAAAAGTTGAAATCGCCTAGAATACATACATTGTTTCTATCAGATGCCTTCTTTATTTCCTCCCATAGCAATTTACCATCGTTCCTACTCAAATTAGGTGGTCTATATATAACACCAATGACTACGGATTCACTGCCCTCACCAATCTCTACCCAAATACTTTCATTGTCGCTATTTGTTTTAATGTTTGATTTATTGCAGCTTTTTAATGACACCCTGATATACACTGCTACACCGCCACCTCTCCTTCCTACTCTGTCAAATTTAAATAGGTTATATCCTGGAATATGAAATTCTGCTAAAAAATGTTTGCTGTTTGAATTTATCCATGTTTCCGTTATTGCAATTATATCTATGTTCTCTTTACTAACAATGGCCCTGAGCTGGTCCATTTTGTTACACAGGCTTCTACTATTAGTATAATAAACACTCAATATATTTCTTCCGTTTCTATCTGTTTTACATTTATTACTTTGATGTTTGTTATTATGACTAACTATATTTTCAGCATTATCTACTTCTGTTTCACTACTTCCCGGGACCTGCTTGTTTTTTGACTCCCATTTTCCCCGACCCCTCTCTACTGGCGAAACCCCTCCTTCGGAGTGACAATTTCACGCTCCAGGGATGCAGACAACGTCTTTACCCCCTCACGAGACAAGTGTACTCCGTCGCGACAGTACAGGTAGTCGTTGCCATAAAATCGTTGCCAGTCATCAATGAATGCCCAACCATTGTTTGCACAATGTTTTTCCAGTCGGCAATTAATAGCAATTGCCCTGGACAGCCATTCACGACAAACCCCTCTTCTAGGCAAGACACCACATACTATCGGGATCCCTCCCCTATCTCTAATCTTCCCCAGCGCCTCCCTATACCTCTTGAAAAGTTCCTCACTCCTAACCTTACCTATGTCGTTTCCTCCAACACTAAGACACACTACTGGATTGGTACCCTCCCCTGACAAAACTCTGTCTAACCTCTCGGCTACATGCCCTATCCCAGCCCCAGGAAAACATACCCTAGTCCTACGTTTCCTATCTCTCGCACAAAAAGCCCTATCCATAAACCTCACATGGCTGTCACCAACTACCACGACCTTACCTGTGGGCAGGGTTTGTACAACTGCCCTTTCCCCTCCTTGATCCATACCGTCCTGCCTCTTCTCTTCCTCTCCAGCTTCCTGCAGCACCTGGTAAGGGTTACTGCACTCCACACCCTGGTCAGCTTTCCTAAGCCTGACCCTAGTTCCCTTGGAGACAACCACTTTCCACGCCTGCTCCTCCTTCGCTGGTGTCCTGCTAAGCAGGACACCTACCTGAAGGAGTTCCATCCTGAGGGCTTCATTTTCCCCCTTTAGAGTGTCAACCTCACTCCTCAACTGCCCCAGCTGCCTTAACAGCGTGGCAAGGAGGTCGTCCTTCCCCACACTCCCCTCCTCTTCCCCCACGGCACAACGATCCAAAGCGGCCATTTTCCTTGGTCTCTAGCGGGAGCACGATCTGCACGACCTTCTCCAAGCTGGGTCCCATTTGATGATTTACTAGAGTTCCTCATAGATTCCCTGGATGATATTTCACTGCCCGTCCCGAAAGATGACTTCATCGAACTCATCAAACTATGTATTAAGGATTGCAAATTCGAATTCAATGGAGACTATTATGCTCAAAAATTTGGTATGGCAATGGGTAATCCACTCTCACCTGTATTAAGCAACCTATATATGGAATTCTTTGAAAAGAAACTATTAAGTAATATTTTACCACCCTCAGCAGTCTGGTTTAGATATGTTGATGATGTATTATGTCTCTGGCCATGTAATGAGGGCCTAAAAGCTTTCCTGCCACAACTTAACAACTTAGCCCCCTCGATCAAATTCACTGTGGAATTAGAGCAAGACTGTAAATTGCCATTCCTAGACTGTTTGATACACAGAATAGGTAACACTTTGAAGTTCAGTATCTATAGAAAACCAACTAATGTGTGTTCATACATTCATTATTATTTTGCCCACCATAATAAAGTCAAACAGTCAGTATTTTCAACAATGTTTTTACGTGCCTTGAGAATTTGCAGTCCGGAATTCATCGATGAGGAATACAAATATATATATAATATTGGCTCAAACCTTAAATACCCTAGATCTTTCATAGACAAATGCCTAAACATTATTAAGAAAACTTTTTATAGAACTGAACCCAAGCCCACCCATGACCATAAGAATATCTTAATCTTACCATTTCACAAAAATTTCTCACACATTCCTTCACAACTAAAAACCTGGAACGTCAATGTGGCATTTAAAAACTCATGCACTGTTAAACAAATATATATATATATATATATATATATATATATATATATATATATATATATATATATATATATATATATATATATATATATATATATATATATATATATATATATATATATATATATATATCTTGATAAAATCACACGGGAAAAGGGAAACAACGGAGCACCTTAGCTTTCGACATCTGGATTACATGGACAGACAGAGGCTTAAATATACAGGGTGACCTTAAGAACATGAGGTCAGGTCATAATGATGTCATCCACTAATCCCCACACCAACACACACATAAGAACATAAGAACATAAGAATGGAGGAAACTGCAGCGGGCCTATTGGCCCATACTGGGCAGTCCCGTTTACACCCAACCCCTATTGCTCATATGAGCATCCAACCTATGTTTGAAGCAATTCAGCGTATTCGAGTTAATGATGATATTTGGTAACTTGTTCCATTCATCCACTACTCTGTTTCCAAACCAGTGTTTACCTATTTCACGCCTAAATCTAAATTTGTCCAATTTAAAACCATTGTTACGAGTTCGCTCCTGGTTGGATAATTTGAGTACCTTTGTAATGTCCCCTTTTTTTAGCCCTGCCTTCCACTTATACACCTCTATCAGGTCGCCCCTCGCTCTACGTCTCTCAAGGGAGTGCAAATTAAGATGCTTTAACCTGTCTCTTTACTCAAGGTTCCTAATGCCCGGGATTAGTCTTGTCATTCTCCTCTGAATTCTTTCCAAGGATTCTATATCCATTCTGTAATACGGTGACCAGAACTGGACTGCGTAATCCAGGTGTGGTCTCACAAGAGCAAGATACAGTTTTAGGATGACCTCGCTAGTCTTGTAACTAACACTCCTTTGTATGAACCCAAGTACTTTATTAGCCTTGTTACGAGCAAAAACACATTGTTTACTTGGCTTAAGGTTCCTACTTATCATTACTCCTAAATCTCTCTCGCAGTCGGATTTCTCTATGGCATCGTTGTTCATCTGGTATCTGGTTTCCCTGTTTACATTTCCTATACTGAGTACTTTACATTTGTCGATGTTGAATTTCATCTGCCATTTTTCAGACCATTCGAAAAATTTGTTTAGATCCTCCTGTAGTTTTGCCGAGTCCTCGTCAGATTTGATAACACGTCCTATTTTAGTATCATCAGCAAATTTACTTATGTTGCTGTCTATGCCGATATCTATGTCGTTTATGTATATAATAAACAATAATGGTCCAAGTACTGAGCCTTGGGGAACTCCACTTGTGACGTTGCTCCAATGGGACTTAGTGCCGTTAATGCTCACTCGCTGTTTCCTGTCCTGTAACCACGCCCTAATCCATTTAAGGATGTCACCTTTGATGCCATGAGCTTCTACCTTTCTAATTAGTCTTTCGTGGGGTACTCTGTCGAAGGCTTTGCTAAAGTCGAGATATACCACATCATAATTGTGCCCCTCGTCCACTGATTCGAAAACTGATGAAAAGAATGTTAATAGATTAGTTAGGCAAGAACGTCCGCTTGTGAAGCCATGCTGGGAATCATTGATCAATCGGTGCTTCTCCAGGTGATTTCGAATAGAGTTTGAAATGATTGCTTCCAGTAATTTGCCTACTATTGATGTTAGACTGATTGGGCGGTAGTTAGAGGATAGTGATCTATCCCCCTTCTTGAAGATCGGTATTACATTCGCTATCCTCCAGGATTCTGGTACTACACCTGTTTTTAAGGACATGTTAAACAACTTTGCTAAGGGCATACTAAGCTCTTCCTTACATTCCTTTAATACTCTGGCAAATATCTCATCGGGACCAGGTGACTTATTAGGCTTTAGTTTGTCTATTTGCTTACTAACATCGTTACTAGTCACTACTATCTCACTTAATTTGTTTTCTTCACTATCTCTGAATAGAGTCGGTGCCTCGGGTATCATGTTTAAATTTTCGGTGGTGAAAACTGTTGAAAAATATTTATTCAAATTATTGCTCATTTCTCCGTCGTTATCAGTGAGCTCGCCGGAGTCTGACCGTATTGGTCCAATCTTTTCTCGTGTTTTAGTTTGATACATTTGGTAGAATCCTTTGGGGTTTGTCTTTGCCTCCCTTGCTATCCTTACCTCATTATTCCTCTTTGCTTTCCTTATCTCGGTTTTAACCCTACTCGCCAATACCCTATAATAGTCCCGGAGGTGAATTTCGCCACGATTTATCCTTCTACCTATAGCCTTCCTTTGGCCAATGATGTTCTTTAAATAATTATTTATCCATTTAGGGTCATTGTTGTTTGATCTGAGTTTTTTGTATGGTATGTTCTGCCTTTGTGCATTAAGTAACTCACTATTTAAATTGTCGTGGAACTCGGCAGTCTCAGATCTCGTTATCAGGTCGGTGTCATCTGTCAGGTTCACGGCCAAGCGCGACACCCCCTCTCTCAGCTGCCTCTTTAAACTGTCAAAGTTTGCCCTTCTGAAATCTGGTACTTTAGTGGAATTTTCCTTACGTCTGCCCTGAAAATCTAACTGGAATCGAATTTCTTTGTGATCGCTGTTTGCAAGTTCGTTCCCTACCTAGACATTGCTAATGAGGTTTTCTCTGTTTGACAAAACTAAATCCAATATATTATTACCCCGTGTGGGTTCGGTTATATGTTGACTTAGGAAACAGTCCTGGATCGTCTCGAGAAAATCCTCTGATTCTGAGTTACCCGTAAGGTCGGTCCAATCTATTTGGCCAAGGTTAAAGTCGCCTACTATACAGACTTTGTTGTGTATGGAAGCCCTGCGCATTTCATCCCAGATAAGTCGCTCATTGACGCTATCAAGATTGGGGGGTCTATATATTACTCCTGTGATTAATTTTTCCCGACCGTCGCTTAATTCTATCCAAATTGTTTCTGTATTCCTCTCAGTTTTTATTTCCTTATTTATTTCACACTTCAGATTATCCCTAACATAGATTGCTACTCCGCCTCCTTTCCTGGTCTGCCTATCGGTATGGAACAGTTTGTAACCCGCAATTTGGTATTCGACTGGTAATTCACGTGTGTCTAGGTTGATCCATGTTTCAGTGAATGCAATTATATCGATTTCTTCGGTACATACCAAGGCCCTAATATCATCCATTTTGTTTCTCATACTTCTACTGTTCGCGTAATATACATTTAAGTTAGTCGTGTTCTGAGTCCTCCCCTTACCGCGTTTAGTTTTAAACTCCCTGTCTAATTTAGTTATGTCATCATTCCTAACACTATTTCCCTGTAATCTTTCGCCTTGTTTACCCGCTCCCACTGCAGTCTCCTCCACCCCCATGCCCCTATGTTCTCTTAGCAGTTTAAAGACTTCGATATCTTTTGAACTGCCCCCTCTAGAGCCCCAGCCAGGGTTGCTACTCCATCCCTAGACAGGTGCACCCCATCCCTAGCATAAAGGTCCCTTCTGCCATAGAAGTTGTCCCAGTTGTCAATGAATGGGACTGATATTGACTTGCAATATCTGTCAAGACGGTCGTTAACACCAACTGCCCTTGACAACCATTCACTGCCAACTCTCCTTCTAGGCAGGACACCGCATATGATAGGGATCCCTCCCTTAGTCCTAATACGATCTATGGCTGCCTTGAACTTATCAAGAAGCTCCTCGCTCCTACACCGGCCAATATCATTGCCTCCTGCACTGAGGCAGATAATGGGTTTGTTCCCATTACCAGACAAGATATTGTCCATCCTGTCAATTATATCCCCCACCCCAGCTCCTGGCAAACACACCCTCATCCTATTTTTGTTTTTACCACAAAAGGCCCTGTCCATGTACCTTACCTGTGAGTCACCAACAATTAAAGTTTTTATACCTTCCTTGTCATCCCTGCCCCTGACTGTACTAACGTCCAATTCGTCTATCAAGGGACTGAACGGGTTGGTACACTTAGCTGTTGTTGTCGTTGTTGTCGTATCCTTCGTGTGCTTCTTTACCACCAGCTTGGTCCTACCACTACTCACAATTTTCCACTTGCTTGATTTTTCGTCAGCCACTGGCTTTACTCGTCCAGCCTCTCCTTTTAACATCGCCAGCTCTTCCCTTAATTTCAAGTTCTCCAACTTGGCCTTCGCCAATTCTTCAGTGGACCACTCCAGTTTGGTCAACAAACTCTCATACCCAAGACCGCACCTAGCTCTGGCCATATCTGATAATTATCCCTCCGGAGCTAACCCTGCCGTGACCTTTCCCCTAGTGAGGTCAGAACTTAAGAGAAGGGGGGTGACATGACTAGTCAGGTCAATAAACCTTAGTGATGGTAAGTTCAAAACTGATAATATGTTACATAAATTTATTTGTCAGTGGCCCAAGGTTAAAAATGCTTTGAAAACCTTTGATCTAGATGTATGATAGTTATTTAAGGCGTCCCTTATTTTTGACTTGACCTGACTGGTATGTTCAAAAGTCCGCGTGTTATATGGACTAAAATTAAAGTATACATGGTACCTCGTGTTTCATACCAGCTGGATTCGGTAAAATGCTACTGACATCCACATAAGCAGGACGGGCAGTTCCCAATGAGAGGTTCACGGCGCCATCAGCTCGATGAACAGGCTTTGTGTGAAATATCACATAGTCTAGAATTGCTTTTAGTGCTCTTGTGGTATGGTCGGTAGTGTTCCCTGGTCCCATGCATTAGGTCGAGGGTTCGAATCCTGGCTGGTGAGGTCGTTGATTATATGTTCAAAAGTCCGCGTGTTATATGGACTAAAATTGAAGTATACATGGTACCTTGTGTTTCATACCAGCTGGATTCGGTAAAATGCTACTGACATCCACATAAGCAGCACGGGCAGTTCCCAATGAGAGGTTCACGGCACCATCAGCTCGATGCACAGGCTTTGTGTGAAATATCACATAGTCTAGAACTGCTTTTAGTTCTCCTGTGGTATGGTCGGTAGTGTTCCCTAGTCCCATGCATTAGGTCGAGGGTTCGAATCTTGGCTGGTGAGGTCGTTGATTATATGTTCAAAAGTCCGCGTGTTATATGGACTAAAATTGAAATATATATATATATATATATACACACACATACATACACATATACATATAAATTAGAGTGGAAATTAAAAACATTAGTATAAAAGGGGAGCAGTACAACCTGGGTTGTGCAATAATAAGGTTGAACAAGAGGTCAGAGCTTTCAGGATTATGTCGAGTTGGCAATTATGTGTATTGCAATGGTAATTTCTTATTTATTTATATGATAATTTCCGATAAAACGGATTTGGTGGTACAAAAACGCAGGTACCTGTACTGTAAATATAGTAAGTGTTACAAGAAATATTAATACTTCGACAATAGATATTTTTTTTAGAGATGATTTAAAGGTAGGGAGCGTAGTCTTTGCTCGGATGGGTAGGGGTAAGTTGTTCCATACCTTCACATCATGATATTTTATGGAGGTCTGGGACTGAGAGGAGCGCATGGGGGGTGGTCTTAGTAGCTCTGGGTGCCTTAAGTTGTATCTGATTATTCCGGAAATGGAAGTAATTATTGTCAAGCAAGTAAGTGTTATTATCTTCGAATATTAAAAATTTCAATATAGCAAATTTTTCGTTTGTGTGATCTGTTTTTTTGAAGTAGGTCATTGTCCGTACAACTCTCTTTTGTGCAGTAAACAGAGATTGTGTTTTTGAAGAGCCAGAGGCCCCCCATAGTGTGTGACAGTGTATCAGGTGTTGGTAAACAAGATCATGATAGATTTCTTTCATTGCTGTGAGAGTGAGTGACTGCCGAGTGTTATACATGATACCTCACTGTTGATTGATTTTACTGTGTATGGCTGTTTGGTTTTACTTTATTGTAGAAAAATATAGTTTCACAGGTACTGAGTTCAGTTGAGAGTATATTGTACCTTCTCTGCTCTGGGAAGTGTCTTAGTGCACTTGTATAGGAGAACACTTAAGTGAGATGTTCACTGGGTAAGAGGTGATATGAGTCTCTCTCTCACACCAGGGAGAGAGGGTTGGTCAAGCAGGTCTTAAACGAAACGCGTCAGATTGTTTGTTGCTGAGCTGCTCTGACCCAGCTTGACCTCGCCTGCTCTCCAGAGGAAATTTCAACTCACCAATTGATTCATACTCATGGGTAAATGACTTGGTGAATATAAGGGTAATATACATTTGGGTAAATATTTATATAATACAAATGGTACTGTTACAGGGGCATCACTTAGTGCTCAGCTCAGGCATAAGTTATCGGCTCCTTGGCCACCTATTGCAGCCAGTAGTTTGATAACCCTGACGAGAGGAATACTTTATTGGAGCCATCCCTGATGTGCTCCGGCTTACCTCGAGGGAGTATGTCTGATATATTCTGTTCTCCCTTGAAGGGTGTTTACTCACTATCCCTCCCACTCTCACATCAATCTGACGTATTTAGTTGAGCTAATCTAAGATAGCCTCCCTCCTCATTTAACACTCATAGCTACAGTGATTAAGTTACAGTGATAATCCTTTTTAAAAGTGTACATAGAAACTATTTCATAATAAATGGATAAAGAACATATTGGGTTTCCCTACAGAAAATCCAATAAACTTTTATCTATATTCTAGTTCGTCTAGAGTATATGGTAACTTGCTTTACAAGTGATTGTTAAAAGTGATGACAACCCAGGAAGGTTGTTGCATTTATGACAGCTTCACAAGTAGTTGTTATACAATGGTAACAGTCACCCTATAAGTTACACTGTTATACAAAGAAGATATTGTTACATAGGTGGGGGATCTACAGACTCATATAAGGACCCACAGGCTACAGTTAGTCAAGTGTACTCCAAGTAACTGTAACATTTTTTTTTCTTAGTGCACGTGGATATATAGCACAGCGAAATGTTTTATGTTAAGTGATACTCATTTTGTCATCCAAGATGATGCAAAAAAAAGTTTTTTTATCATTAACCATTATTGAGTTATTGATAATTGCTGTTATTTCGCAATACTCCTGTGAGGTGAAGTGAACGTTAGTTCTGCAAATGAATCGTTCACTGTCCAGCATGTGACTCAGCCATACCCAGCGAATTGCCAGTGCTGTGTTCATCGTCTTGACAACTAGTGGACTCAACGTCGTCAATAGTGGACTCATCCAATGCCATTTTGAAATTTCAATCAGTTGCTAGGCAACGGAGACACCATTGTTCTTTTGTGGACGCCATCTGATCTACTATCAACACAAGGGACATTGGCATCCGCTGTGACTTCTGTGAATAGTTACACCAGCTGATGGCCACGGGATTTGAGGTAACATTTTCACATTCAAGAAATTCCAGAAAGAATTATTATTCATGTCAAGTCTACAAGGAATAGGTATTTCATAGACATACACTAGATTTATACACACAATGAAAGATTCTACAACATATCATCACAGGGTAGCCGTCATGATACTGTAGGTTATTTTTATTTTTTATAAGTGTCTTACTTATTATATATATATATATATATATATATATATATATATATATATATATATATATATATATATATATATATATATATTGATAAAATCACACGTGTGATTTTATCAAGATTTATCTTATCCACGTTTTCATTGTGGATTTTCATAAAATATATATATATATATATATATATATATATATATATATATATGTGTGTGTGTGTGTGTGTGTGTGTAACTGGTCGGAATATCTCACTACTAGTTATTGTTTTGTTTTTCAGTTATAGTGGATGGTAATGCAGTAGAAACGCCCCTCAGAGAAAATCCCGAACCAGCACAAACACAATTAAATAAAAGTATTTTCCGTGACCATGGAATACCTAGTACCTGTGATTGGGTTAATGAGACGCACTGGTAAAAGATAACACTTCTATTCCTTCCAACACTACAGACGGAATCAATAATTGTACACAAGCACTAAAGCATGACTTACAACACTACAATGGGAAACAAAAGTTATACATGATATCAAAAAATTGTTAAAAGCTATTAATTGCGGCAGTACTACATACACCAGAACAGACACCGGAACGAGGAACTCATCTGAAACAATTAGTGGAACATAAAACATTAAAAATATTACTTGCACCGATAACATGCCTTAAGGGCATCCAACAAAATAATAGCAATCACTGAGGAATAGAAATCCCGATTTAGTCATACTTCACAAGAACATGATCACTCATAGTCTGTCTGGGATGAGCCACACAATACTATTATCCTAACTGTCCTAACTAACCAGAACCTGAAGGTTGTAGCTACTAACCCACCAAATGGCAGGAATTTACAAGAAACAGAGAAAATCACTCATGACCCGTCAGGCAGGCGGGTGCTCCGCTGTTTTTCCATAACTCTCTCTAGGTCTCAGGAGTCATGAGTGTATTTCTCTACCAACACCCGTAACATGCTTCACACATATGTTCAGAATGCACCCGTACTTTTAAGGTACTAACAGCCTTTCACAAACTTTTGGAGAGGAACTCCTACATCCCACGTGTGCAATCAACCTTGAGGAACGTTGATCTCACACCTGGACTTGGCTATTCTAATCACATTTTACCAACATCACCCGTAACATGCTTCACACATGCTCAGAATACACCCATACTTTAAGGTGTTACAGCCTTTCACCAATTTTGAAGAGGAACCCCTGTGTCCTACGTGTGCAATCAACCTTGAGGAGCGTTGATTACACACTTGGACTTGGCTCTTTTAATCACATACACCCAATACTGGGGAGATGAATGTCTCAGTGTAACCACTGGACTCCCGGTCCCAGCGTGTGAACTTTCATTCACTCAGTCTGCACTCAGTTTACTCCCAGTACTTCATGGATAGGATGAGAATGGCCGTCAGCTCGCCTAGTTAGGCCAGTTCAGAATACAACCAGGAGAACCCTGCCCAGCTGAGGGAGGGGTTTTACTTTCCCGTTAGTAAGATTTTTCATGACTGACTGAAGAGCCAAGGTGGGGAGATTTGATGAACCAGATGGACCACCGACCAAAGTGTGGATGCTAGTCCCACGTAGTTAGTCGTCAGTGTAATTGCTCATAGAAGCGATTTGGTTTGTGCAGGACAATAAGACCCTTGTCGTTGACGCGATGAGTATAATTCGGTCAAAACCTGTTGAATACAATTCACATATAACAACTGTTGGTACATCAGGACACAGATTGAATAATACCATCAATATACAGTACATAATTACACTTATTATAGTTATTTAGAGTTCTCAGAGGATTCAACAGTTCACAATCACACACGTTTTGAGTCTAGGGTTAGATCAACCAGAACAAATCTAATGTCCTGCTGGTGATATTGGCTGACGAGAATCCAAATGTTGCCTTTACAGTAGACGGCGATAGACTGTCCCTCTGTTACAAGCTCCATCTCGCTTAGTAACATGTGACCGACGTGCCCATTTAACACCTCAGCAAAGTTCGTTGTCAACACTCTGTCTCTCCTCTCACCCTTTCTCTCTCTCGTCTAGTGTATCTTACTGTGGCTATCCCTCTCTTTCTCTCTCTCTTCTAGTTTATCTTACTGTGGCACCTGTTCGCCTCGTGCGTTGCCAGCCATATCTCCCAAACCACTGTTAGGTTCTGAATAATAAGTTCTATATACAGGAGAGAACACAAACACCTGTATAGTTTTGTAGGTTCGGTTTACTGGATAAGAGTATGTACACAAAGGGGAGCAGCACTCTCCCCGGCTAGGCTCCTGCTGGTCAACTGCCATAGGCGACGTATGGCAAGTGATACATTAGCAGCTTCCATACGTCGCCAGGCACATTAATTAAGCATGTGGGATATGGTAATAACATTGCCACACGCTGCTAGCTAGGCTGAATAAATAATACATAAATGGAGCACATACATAATATACATACATGATATATAATCCAGCATACATAATATACATACACCTCCCTCCCCCCTATACGCTCATAGCAAAGTCTTGAGCGGACCTTTTCTTTTGGATCCGTTCTGAGCGTCGAGGGACTTCATCACTGGGAAGGGTATGGGACTCAACACTGGTGGCGGGGCCAGCAGAAGGCATTGTTACGGGTTGGAGAAAACGGCGGTTCCTCCACCACACACGACCACTGGGTAACCGCACCTGGTAGTCCCGTGACCTGCCGAGACCCATAACTACGCCTACTTTGTCCCAACGTAGGGAGGTCGGGTCCTGAACACGGACTTGGGTGCCGACACTCAACCTGGGGAGAGAACGGGCGTGGTCATTGTAGCGGGCGACGACGTCCTGAACACGTTCGGCGGCTCGGCGATCACAATCCTCTGTCTTGGCCTGCCACTCCTTGGAGAAGGCTTGAGGGTGAGCAGGGACACAAGAACGAAGGGGGCGTCCATACAAAACCTGGGCAGGGGAGCGTCCGGTGTAGTTAGGTGTGTTGCGGAGTTCAAGAAGACCCCTGTCGAAGGCCTCGCAGTCAATGTTCCCAGAAGGGGCCACCTTAAGGATGAGGTGCTTCAGGGATTTGACAGCAGCCTCAGCGTGGCCGTTGGACTGCGGGTAATGGGGCGATGACAACACATGCCGGACTCCCCATCGGTCAAGGAACGCAGCAAAGTCCCGGCTTGTGAACTGAGGCCCTCCGTCGGTTCGCAGGCGTACAGGAACGCCCACGTCACGGAAGTAGTGGCGGAACTTGCTGATGGTGGCGGCAGACGTCGTGTCATTACCGCACTTGATGACAACCGGCCAACCAGAGAGACGGTCGACGATAACGAGGAAGGACTTTCCTAACACACAGAAAAAGTCGGCCGACACAGACTCAAAGGGGCGGGTGGGGTTGTCGTCACTCATGAAGGGTTCCTGCTGCTGGCTGGGTTGTAATACTTGGCAGGGCTCACACGCACGGACAACATTGGAGATGTCGGAGTTGATGCCGGGCCAGAACACAGTCTGTCGTGCACGTCGTTTGGTGGCCTCAGCTCCACGGTGACTGTCGTGAAGACGGGCCAAGGCGTGGGGACGTGATGCAGCAGGGACAACTACACGTGCTCCGTACAGAACAAGGTATCCGTCGCAGTAGAGTTCATCGCGGAGTTTCCAATACGGGAGCAGGGTGTTGTGAAGATCGTAGCGGTTGCTAGGAAATCCATTCCTCACACACTCGACGAGTCGGACATAGGAAGGGTCATCTCGGGCCGCTGTTCGAAGGTCCTCCATTGCCTTGTCGTCATCTGGTGACAGGTCCGAACGAAGGGATTGGACGGCATGGAGAGTGACCACAGTCCTGACGGAAAGAGCGAGGTCGGCGTCGAGTACATGGTCTTCTGGAGTAGGGCGGCTGACAGGAGAGCGGGATAAGGCATCAGGGATGCAGAGCTCCTTACCAGCACGCCACACTGCAGTGAAGATGTACGCCGAGAGCTTCTCTTTCAGACGCTGGAGGCGAGGGTTCTCAACGGCGTCTAGCGTGTAGTGGTTGAGGATCGGGACAAGCGGGCGATGGTCGGTCACTAGGTGAAAGTGTTGCAGGCCTATGAGGTAAAACCTGCACTTGGACATCGCCCAAACCACAGCCAACAGCTCTAACTCAATAGTGGCGTAGCGCGTCTCAGTGTCAGAGAGGAAACGCGAGCCACACTGGACGAGCCGGAACTGCCCTCCACCATGATCCTGCAGTAGGGCGTATCCCACGCCATACAAGCGTGAGGCATCTGTCTGCAGAACTGTCGGCAAGGCTGGGTCAAACGTGGCGAGGACAGGTGGACGAGACAGGGCCTGTTTCACTTGCTGGAAGGCCTTGTCGTGGTCGGGGGTCCACAGGAATGTCCTCTTGGGGCTCATCAGGGGGCGAAGTGGTTGAGCAGCTGCGGAGATGTCCGACGAAAACTCTGCTAACTGGTTGACGCGACCGATGAAGGACCTCAAGTCGGTCAGGTTAGCAGGGGTGGGAAAATCCGTAATGGCGCGGACCTTTTCCGGGTCAGCTGCGATACCATTCCCTGAGAGGGTGTACCCACAAAAGTCAACTGAAGAGCTGGCCAGAACAAACTTGTCGGCATTTAAGGTAATGCCGTGCTTCCGGCACCTGTTGAGTACCTCGTAGATACGGCAGAGGTGATCCATATAATCCTCGTCGTACACGAGTATGTCGTCGACCACTTTCACGCAGTTTGCCAGACCTTGTAGAGCCATATCACCTCGAAGACAGAAAGCGTCTCCTGTAGCGGCGAATCCCATGGGGCCACGGCAATAACTGTAACGTCCATGCGGGGTGATGAACGTTGTGAGTGGTCGGTCTTCTTCGGCAAGCTCTATCTGCCAGTATCCACACAGGGCGTCCATCGTCGTGAAGAAGCGCGCCTTCGGGTTCACGCTGCGTATGGCTGCAAAGGGCGTGGGAGAAGGGTGCGCAGGACGAGACACCTGGTTGTTGAGCTTGGAAAGGTCAGTGGTGATCCGAACACCACCTTTAGGTTTTGCGACGACAACCATCGGGTGACACCATGGAGACGGGTCATCGCCGGTTGGTACAATAATTTCTTGGGCGACCATGGAGTCCAGCTCGTTTTTGACCGCCTCGCTGAAGGCCAGGGGAACCAGTCGAGGGGTGTAAATAGCGAATGGCTTCGCGTCGTCCCTCAGGTGGATCCTCATGGGGGGGCCTGCCATCTTCTTGAGAGGCTTGGATTCCAGAGCGGACTTGGTCACCAGAACGTCGCTGAATTCCTTCAGGAAGTACTTCCGAGCATCCGAAGGAGAGGTGTCACTGGCAAGAGGCAGGGGTAGGGCGGCAGCAGGGTCGTTGCTTCTCCCTTTTTGCACCCTGTTGGCGTGTTTTACCTCAAGAATAGGTTTGGGGAAGTCCTGGGAGATGATGGCCAACTCCTGACAATGTCTGTAGGACAGCAAAGGAGTCTGGACACCGTTATGCACATCAATCCAGGCTTGACACGACCTGTTGCCAAAGGTGACTTGTGCTTGGAGTGAACCCAGGGCCGGGGTCATCTGTGAACCATCTGCCATAAAGCGGAGATCCTTGGGGGGCGGTCCTAGATCACTTGGAGAGAGTCCCAAGCATTGCAAATGCTGGGGACCGATGACTGTAGCATCAGCGCCGGTGTCGGGCAACATCTGAAGACGGGATGACACACCGCCGTAGGTCACAATGACACTGATATACTGTGTTCCGTGCTGCTTACCACAGTTGTTGCAAAATAAACCGGGCGTGGACGTGGTGGGCGAAGGCGTAGGAACAGACTTCTTGTCCTTCTTGTACCGGGACACAGCGCGTACAGCTGTAGGGGGAGCACGGATGGCAGAGGTGGCACACCTGACAGCCTCATAGGAGCGACATATCGTCAACACATCCTTAAGAGAAGAGGAAGAGTCGAGGGAGGTGAGGCGTTGGACAAGTTCCTCGTCCTTAACACCCATCAGGATCACCTGCTTCAACTGGGTCTCCTCGCACTGCTGGTGGTGGCCTGGACATATATCTACCTCTTCCGAGGCGCTCTTGAGTCGTACGTAAAAGGCATCAAAAGACTCACCCTCCATCTGTCTGCAGCTAAACAATTCCCTCCTGCGCAGAGCTTCATTCTGCTGTCCTTTGATGTGCCGTTGTAGAACGTCCAGTACCTCCTCTACAGACAGCGAAGAGGTTGGGGGTACCTGCAACGTATGTTCCAAGACACGCTGAATTTCCAAGGACAGGCACATACGCAGCTGGATGAGTTGTTTAGGCTGTGACAAACTCTGGAGATCCACCATTGTAGAATAATCAGTCCACTGTCGCCGCCATTCACGAAAAGTCTGGAAATTCACATCAGGCTTCAAGATGGGCGGTGTTTGAGCTGCTGCTTTAGGTGGGGCTGGGGGGTGTGAAGGAAGCATGGATGAGGTATCTGAACCAGTCAGTACCGGGGCAGTGTTAGAGCCAGGGGCTTGGTTAACAGTGAGGCGAGATATCAAGGCTTCAAACCGTTCACTGTCTTCCAATCTCCGTTGGTTGTCTCGTTCTGCCTCTGCTTGCCTTCTGTGCTCATCCGCCAAACGTCTGTGGGCTTCATCCTCGCGTTTCTCATCTCTCATAAACTTCAGTAAAGCAATTATCTCTGGAGACAACGCTGAATATTGAGGTGAGGGACTGCGCGATGTGGGGGCTGGAGCGTCGTGGCCGGCCTGGTCATCCATCTCTGCGGGGCTATCACCCGCCTGACTCATCCAGACGCTGGGTCCACGGCTACGTAAGGCGTGAGACATAACTACTTCCTCTGTGTACTATGTCTTAAATCAGTATTGACCGGTCAGCCCGTCGTATCAACAAGATTTCAGACAAAAAATTAATTAAATACACAGATAAGTAGGTTATATATATAAAATATATATAAGGAAGCCGCGCGGTCAGCGAGTGTTAGTACATGTACGTGTGTGAGTGTGTGTCCCGGGCGGGCAAAGCGTCTCGCCCCAGCTGTGAGGGGGGGTGGAGGCGGCGCTGTGAGGGGGTGGAGGGAGAGGCGCGGCGACTCCCAGTCAGTCCAGTTTCCCTCAGGACGCGGTCAGAGACGGATGCACTGAACTCTACTCCTTACAAATGCCCAGAACGTGCCGTATACCTTGGGAATCCTTTAGAACAAGGTCACACATGAATGGCACGAACACACAATGCACTAAACACTTCA
Source organism: Homarus gammarus (assembly GCA_958450375.1). NCBI lineage: Eukaryota > Metazoa > Arthropoda > Malacostraca > Decapoda > Nephropidae > Homarus > Homarus gammarus. The sequence continues at coordinate 32,163 of CAUDMG010002117.1, read as the reverse complement.
CAGAAAATCACTGTCACTGACACTGCTCAAAGTTGCTGAGATTCTTCGAGGAGAGGTGGGGCGCGGGAGTTGACCCAAGCCGGCTTTCCACAAACCTTGCACTATCACTCGTAATTATCCAGTAAGACTACGCACTGCGCCATGTTAGGTTCTGAATAATAAGTTCTATATACAGGAGAGAACACAAACACCTGTATAGTTTTGTAGGTTCGGTTTACTGGATAAGAGTATGTACACAAAGGGGAGCAGCACTCTCCCCGGCTAGGCTCCTGCTGGTCAACTGCCATAGGCGACGTATGGCAAGTGATACATTAGCAGCTTCCATACGTCGCCAGGCACATTAATTAAGCATGTGGGATATGGTAATAACATTGCCACACGCTGCTAGCTAGGCTGAATAAATAATACATAAATGGAGCACATACATAATATACATACATGATATATAATCCAGCATACATAATATACATACAACCACCACTAACCATCACCCTCAAACCAAGTGGGTTCTCGAAACCCTGAAAAAGGAGCAGTCAGTTAGCTACTGTTAAATTATTCTCCGCCCTATCTACACACTGTCTGAGATCGAATAAGAAATTTACTTGCAACACTGATGAAACGTGAGCGGGAAGGGACGAGGCAACGTGATCGTTTTCCTTTGCACAACGCGTAGAAGACGTCCGTCTGGGTCAAATGCCCAAGAGCTATTCACGAAGGTCAGCTTCCATCCCCCAGGGCGTTCGCCTGCCTTCACCCAATGACATCATTTTTTCCATATTAATAATAGTTTCTTTGGGACACATGTAACATATTTAGACTGGGAAACTATTCACAATAACTTCAAATTTTATAATTGTCCCTTAACTTCATGAATCGTGTCTACATTAATTCGATAAAGTGCATTTAGTTTTCTATAGGCCTAGTTCAAAATGCTTCCATCCCCCGCTCGATGGCGTTGCTTAGAGGTCTTGTTTTAACTCGCCATGAGGCGTGGGTGTTTCAGCCTGGCCTACTTATGTTTTCCTGTTTGGCAGGTCGGTCCTTTTTGTTCTAACGTTACTAAATATTTAATTAATATTTTTGTTTATAGTCAACCCTCATTTTATGCGGTCCCACATTCCGCGTTTCCACGTTTACGTGGTGCCCTGCCAGAACCCAGGATGCTCACATTCCGCGGTGCGTGTACCCCTTTACGCGGAGAGTGTCCGGCTCGACGCTATTTTTAGATTCGCCTCACCCGCCTGCTCCCGCCTCCTCCTTCCTCCGCCTCTGCCTGGCCAAGCCGCCCGGTAAGGTTGTGCAGTGTATGTCTCTGTTGCGTTATCACTGACGTCATATGACGTATCGGACTGTGATTGGCCATGCATCTCTACCTCCCTCCGCTGCTAGCTGTAATTGGTTTAAAGTAATATGACGTGTCCACCCGGGGGAGGGAGGGAGGGAGGAAAGACGACGCTTGACCTAGCCGCGGCAGTTTCATCCCTCCCGGCCACACCGTGTAATCGTGCATCCATTGTTCTGTAAAATGGCTTCTGCCAGACCACTGCCCCCAGAGAGAAACCTTTCCTTGCCTGGACCCAGCCGCCCTAAGCCCAAGAAGACACGACGTTCCTTAAGCTACGAGGTGAAGTACAAGATCATCCAAGAGTTAGAGAAAGGAACAAGACAGGTTGATTTGGCGTGCCAGCATGGTGTGAACGAATCTTCGATCCGGACGATAAAGAAGGATGCAGCCAAGATAAAGGAGCACATGAAGATCACAAAGTCTACAGGTGCTTCTCAAGACGGAAAAATTACTTGTGAGCTACTTGGTGAGTCAGGCGCGACGGAACATGGCGGTCGACAATCGCTCTGTTAAGGAGTACGCACGTGAACTGTATGCTGCAGTGTCACGAAAGATGGGAATTACAGAGCCCAAACCCTTTAATGCTTCCTCTGGGTGGTTACAGAGGTTTAAGATGTGGAACAAGATCACCAATATAAACATTGGTGGTGAAGAAGCTAGTGCTGACCGTGCTGCGGCTCGGGAATTTCCTCCGTTTTTACGTGAGATTATGGAGGAAGGACAGTACACCGACGACCAGGTGTTTAACATGGACGAATCAGGTCTTTTTTGGAAAAAGCTACCTTCCAAGACCTTCGTTGTGAATAATGCCAGCAACATTCGGGGCCGGAAGATGCAGAAGGAGCGCATCACCGTCCTGTTTACCACCAATGCCTCCGGTACCTGTAAGCTCAAGTTATCGGTAATCCACACAGCCCGCAAGCCGCACGCCTACAAGAGCATGGACATGACCAAGCTAAATGTCCACTGGCTGACCGCACGTAAGGCGTGGATGTTCTCTACACTGTCCCTCTTCTGGTTTGATGACTGTTTCGTTCCCGATGTAAAGAAATTCTGTGAGCAACAGAATGTGCCATTCAAGATTTTGTTGCTGCTGGACAACGCACCAGGACACTGGCCCCTACTGTTAGATCGTCACCCCAACGTAAAAGTGGTCTTCCTTCCTCCCAACACTACGTCTATATTACAGCCCATGGACCAAGAGTTAATCTGTAATGTAAAAGCTGCATTCTCAACAAAAAAATTCCAGCTCCTGAACGACTACACCAACACCAGGGAAGAGTTGCGTAACCTGAGTGACACCACCACCGATAGCAAGAGCGAAGAAGACGAGGATCAACAGTTGGCAGAGCAAAAAATACTTTTCAAACAATTCTGGAGAATATTTAACATCAAGAAAGCTGTGGACTTCTTGGTGGAGGCATGGGATCAGCTGTCTGTAGCAACTGTTCGTCACGCATGGAAACATGTGTTGCAAGGCATTCCGGGCATAAGGCAGAGTCAATCTGTGACTGGTGAGGTTCAGACTGTTACAGTAGCAGTGGACCTTGCCAGAGAAGCTGCGCAGAGTGTTACAGCTGCAGGCTTCTCCGCGACCACCAACGACGACATCCTGGAGGTGATAAGGGATCCTGATGTGACTACCGACGAGATGGTAGATGATGATGACGTCAGTGAAGAGGCAGGTGGTGCGTCATCCCAAGAAGAACACCGCTTATCCCATAGTAATGTTAGGGGTGCCATCGAGTGTGTCGAGAAAATCAAGCTCCTCCTTTCCGACGACCATGACGCAAACAGGTATGAAATCTTCACTACCCAGCTGTTGCAGACTATGGAGCCCTACTTCAAGGTTTATCACGACAACATAAACACCAGCCGTCAGCAAAGCATAACAGAGTTCTTCGCCCGCAACCCACCACAGCCAGCCCAAGCCAGTGATAGTGACAGAGGTAGAGACAGTGAAAATGACTTTGAGGGATTTGTCAGGGAGGCCCTGACAAGTGTGGATGACAGTGATGGTGACTCACCTGAGGGCCAGTAGCCTGCCCTCTGCCTCGGAACCAGCCTCCATCCCCGTATGCCGACCCATCTCTTCTACTAACGTAAGTGTTCAACCTAACTTTTAGTTTTCCTAACCTAACCTTTATTTTTCCTAACTTAACCTTTATTTTTCCTAACCTAACCTCTTCTATATTACTTGTTTGTGCATACCATCATAAAGTTAAGATAAAATTTTTACTACAACATAGTTGTGTGTCGTCAAACAGTGGAGTTTGGGGGTCGGCCCGGTCTCTATTTCAATTAATTCCATATGTTATGTTGTTCACTTTACGCGTTTCTCACTTTCCGCGGTACCCTGTGGGTTATATTAACCGCGTAAAGTGAGGGTTGACTGTATATATACATATATATATATATATATATATATATATATATATATATATATATATATATATATATATATATATATTTCATGTAAATCCACAATGAAAACGTGGATAAGATAAATCTTGATAAAATCACACGGGAAAATGGAAACAACGGAGTACATTAGCTTTCGTCTTTATTCAAGCTAAGGTGCTCCGTTGTTTCCCTTTTCCCGCGTGCTTTATTGGGCTAATGAAATATATATGGATCCTCGTGTTTCGAAGCCGGATTGGGTAAAACGTTACTCTGACCACCTAAGTGATACGGGTGGTCCCCATTAGAGGTTCACGGCGCCATAAGCTCGTTGAACAGGATTTGTGTGAAATATAACAAAGTCTAGGACTGCTTTTAGTATCCTGGTGGTCCAGCAGTTAGCGTTCCCCGGTCACAGTCATAGGCTTGTGGGCCGTGGGTTCGAATCCTGGTGGGTTGAGGTGTTGATTAAATATATATATATATATATATATTTGTTTAACAGTGCATGAGTTTATAACTGCCACATTGACGTTCCAGGTTTTTAGTTGTGAAGGAATGTGTGAGAAATTTTTGTGAAATGGTAAGATTAAGATATTCTTATGGTCATGGGTGGGCTTGGGTTCAGTTCTATAAAAAGTTTTCTTAGTAATGTTTAGGCATTTGTCTATAAAAGATCTAGGGTATTTAAGGTTTGAGCCAATATTATATATATATTTGTATTCCTCATCGATGAATTCCGGACTGCAAATTCTCAAGGCACGTAAAAACATTGTTGAAAATACTGACTGTTTGACTTTATTATGGTGGGCAAAATAATAATGAATGTATGAACACACATTAGTTGGTTTTCTATAGATACTGAACTTCAAAGTGTTACCTATTCTGTGTATCAAACAGTCTAGGAATGGCAATTTACAGTCTTGCTCTAATTCCACAGTGAATTTGATCGAGGGGGCTAAGTTGTTAAGTTGTGGCAGGAAAGCTTTTAGGTCCTCATTACATGGCCAGAGACATAATACATCATCAACATATCTAAACCAGACTGCTGAGGGTGGTAAAATATTACTTAATAGTTTCTTTTCAAAGAATTCCATATATAGGTTGCTTAATACAGGTGAGAGTGGATTACCCATTGCCATACCAAATTTTTGAGCATAATAGTCTCCATTGAATTCGAATTTGCAATCCTTAATACATAGTTTGATGAGTTCGATGAAGTCGTCTTTCGGGACGGGCAGTGAAATATCATCCAGAGAATCTATGAGGAACTCTACTAAATCATCAACTGGGACCTTTGTAAAGAGTGATGTTACATCAAAGCTGACCAGTTTAACATCATAATTAATGTGTAAGTTATTGAGTTTATCAACCAGATCCATATTATTCTTGATATTGGAGTTAGAAATGTTGCCAACTAGGGGATTTAGTAAAGAAAATAACCATTTAGACAGTTTATAAGGGATTGACCCAACTGAGCTAATGATGGGTCTTGCTGGGTTATTGGGCTTGTGGGTCTTGATTACACCGTACATGTATGGCAGTGGAGGGGAAGTTGAAGTAAGATGTTTAATGAGAGTAGCTTTGCCTCTCAATAGGGACTTCAGTTTTTTGTTGAACTGGGTGTTGACAAATGTTTATCAAGAACTCCCCCAACAACACAATTGGTTGCATTTATAAAGTTCCTTGCAAGGAATGTAATATGTTTTACTTAGGCCAGACAGGTAAAGATCTTGCAACTAGAATTAAACAACACAAATACAGTGTTAGGACAGGCCAGGAATCCAATGCTCTGTTTGTTCATTTGAGGGATAAGAAGCATTGCATTGACTGGGATAATGCCTCCTCAATATTACCATGTAATTCAATTGATAGTAGGAACATCATAGAATCTAGTCTTATTAAACATACCGAAGCATTCAACATGAATTTGAGAAACGGCTTGTACAAGCTGGACAATTATGTAATTAAGAAGATTTGTGACCAGGTGAGAAGACCGGTTCACCTGACCATCTGACCTGACCACCAACCGTTGTGTGCTATTTAAAGATTAGTAGGGTCATTACCTAATACCTGACCATTGTGGACCTGGTCTCACCCTCCTCTGTATATATACACCTTGATTTGTATTTCTCTTTCTAGTCTGTACTCACCCCTGAAGATGTGAATTACACGAAAGCGCTTGGGAACTTCGTGTTTTCTTCTTTCCTTGTGGTTATCAGCATATATATATGCTCGATTTAGTTCTCAGTAATAATGAAAATCTAGTAAAAGATGTTGGGATTGGAGACGAACTAGGAAACAGTGATCATAAAGCCATATATTTTAACATAATATGGGATGGCAGGAAGAAGGAAAATTCGGCCTTGATCCCGGATTTTAGGAAGGCTAATTACGGTAGTTTAAGGCGAGACCTAAGGGATGACCCTATGGTCAAAAGATTAATCCCCCCCACACCTCCGGAAACTGTCAACTTAGGACGGGATAACCCCGAATTTAATTTAGCAGCTACTTATGAACAATTTATCGCGATAATCAATAATGCTCAAAATAAACACATCCCTAAAAGAAAATTCAGATCGATACGGAACCAACCAAAATGGATGAATAATAGACTCTTAGATCTTCTAGGGAAAAAGAAAGGAGTATATAGAAAAGTTAAGAAAGGCGAAAATCACTTACTTGGTTACTCGCAGAACCTAACAAGACAGGTAAAAACAGAAATTAGGAAAGCAAAGAGAAATTATGAAATCAAGGTAGCAAACGAATCGAAAAATAACCCCAAAGCTTTTTATCAACTGTATAAATCAAAGGTTAGAGATACAATAGGTCCCCTTAAAACTACGACAGGAGAAATGACTGATGATGAGTTAGAAATGTGTCGTACGTTAAATAGTCATTTTCGCTCCGTATTCACAAATGAAAACCTAGCACAGTTTCCAGAAGTTCGTAAGGTATATAACGACAGTATAGAAAATATGTTGATGAATATCAATATTACTAGTAAGTATGTGCTTAAAGTAATAAACAAACTGAAGCCTCATAAATCGCCTGGTCCAGACGAGGTATATGCTAGAATATTAAAAGAATGTAGAGATGAGTTGAGTAATCCATTAGCAGTTTTATTTAATAAGTCATTAGAATCGGGCCTAGTGCCAGAAGCTTGGAAACTTGCAAATGTAGTTCCGATTTTCAAAAAGGGTGATAAATCAATTGCATCAAATTACCGTCCCATTAGTCTCACGTCAATCACAGGCAAGTTGCTAGAGTCAATTATTGCTACAAAAATCAGAAGCCACCTTGAAACATTCAACTTAATTCATTCTTCTCAGCACGGGTTCACCCAGGGACGTTCTTGTCTCACAAATTTGCTTAGCTTTTTCTCAGAAGTATATGAAGCGGTAGAAAATGATAAGTAATATGATATAATTTATTTAGATTTCAGTAAAGCATTCGATAGAGTCCCTCATGAGAGATTGATAAGGAAGGTAGAAGCACATGGAATAGGTGGATCATTATTAAAATGGATTAGGTCATGGTTAACTGGTAGGAAACAAAGAGTCAGCATAAATGGATTAAAGTCAGACTGGGGTGCTGTCAAAAGCGGAGTTCCCCAGGGATCTGTATTAGGCCCTCTGCTGTTTGTTATATTCATTAATGATCTTGATTTAGGCATAACTAGTAGGATTAGTAAATTTGCAGATGATACCAAAATGGGGAGAGAGTGATAAATTCAGACAGTGACTTTGAACACCTTCAAAGAGATCTAGATACCTTACATGAGTGGTCAGTAGACTGGCAAATGAATTTTAATACTGATAAATGCAAGGTACTACAGATAGGGAAGACGAATACAAACGTTAAGTATAAACTAGGTAACACGGAAATAGAAAACTCAGTTTGTGAAAAAGATCTAGGTGTATTTGTTAGCAACGACTTGAAACCTAGAAAACAATGTATTAGCGTTCGCAACAAGGCAAACAGGATTCTTGGGTTCATATCTAGGTCTGTGAGTAACAGAACTGCTGACGTTATCTTGAAACTTTACCTAGCATTAGTGAGGCCACACATGGATTATGCGGTTCAGTTCTGGTGTCCTTATTATAGAATGGACATAGATTCTTTGGAGAGAGTACAAAGAAGAATGACAAAAATGATCCATAATATTAGAAACCTTCCATATGAAGAAAGACTGAAAAGCTTAGGCTTACATTCATTAGAGAGGCGTAGAGTTAGGGGAGGTATGATAGAGGTGTACAAGTGGGTAAGTGGGATTAACAAGGGTAAAATGGAAGATGTTCTGAAGCTCAGTAATAACGAAATAACTAGAACAAATGGCTTTAATTTAGATAAATTCCGATTCAGAAAGGATATAGGCAAGCACTGGTTTGGTAATAGAGTTGTGGATATGTGGAATAGGCTACCGAGTGCTATAGTAGGATCGGGGACGCTAGGGAGCTTCAAGACGAAGTTGGATAGGCACATGGAAGTGCTGGGATGGGTGTGAAAGGGATCTGCCCTGTATGGGCCAGTCGGCCTCCTGCAGTATCCCACTTTCTTATGTTCTTATATATATATATATATATATATATATATATATATATATATATATATATATATATATATATATATATATATATATATATATATATATACGGGACCTGTGCCAATGTTATCTCATTAAAGTCGTTCAGTGAACTCCAGCGGCGACATCCTCCAAATAAGTGGCAAATAAGACCTACAGACATTCCTCTGTCCGGTGTGTCGGGAATCCAATTAGACATAGCGGGGGTGATAACACTACCACTCCGTTTTCTAGGTCCAGTAAAGCGTTTTTGGCGGATTTCTACATAGTTAAGGCATTTTCTTTGCCAGCGGACGGGTTACTTGGTCTGACCACTCTAAGGCAGAACAACATTAACGTTCAGCCACGAGATCAAACAGTCACAAATATTTGTAAAACATGTCACGCAGTGCAAACTTCACATCCATTGCTTACTTCGGGTGTTCGTGTAAAAGCTGCCTCGACAGGCGCTTGTTGGGGAAGCCTTTGGCACAGCAGCAATTAGTTATGGAGTCACTCTCTGAAACTCCACCTAGTAACTCAAAGGACATTTCGGATGAAAGCGGCCAGAACTGGACTCTAACGCCTGCTGTGTTAACTGGTGTACATCAGTTACATAGCCAGGAACTAACTAGAGTCACAGTACGTTTACCAAATGTGTGTGAAGGAACACATGTTGTGTGTCTGAGTAAAAGCTCACGAGTGAACGGTTTGTCGCTTGAGTCTACCTTAAGCACTGTTAAAATAGGTAGTCTGACAGATGTCCTCGTTCTCAATAGAACTGGGGGACCCATAACCTTAAGAAAGGGGTGTTGTTTAGGTAATTTCCTTGTTTATGACAAAGTGGTTGTCGAAGAGCCATTAAAATTTCCAATAGGTAGTGTAACACAGGGTAAATCGGCGTTGATAGCGCCACACGTGAAAGTAGTCGATCATCCTCGAGGCAAAATTGATCTTTAAAATTACTCGCCGAGTTCAAGGAAATCATAGCATTACCTGGAGAACCCCTAGGTAAAACAACGTTGACAAATCATCATATTCCACTCACATCAGAAGCTAATCCAATCTACATCCCAGCATATAGGCTACCCCACAGCAGAAGAGCGGTAGTCCAGCAAATAGTACAAGACATGTTGGACGAAAAGGTGATCCAACCTTCCTCATCACCATGGAACTCACCTTTATTTTTAGCTCCCAAGAAAAATGGAGGATGGATACCAGTCATAGATTTTCGACGAGTCAACCGGGTAACTGTACCAGACAGGTTCCCAATGCCTGTCCTAACTGACTTACTACAGTCACTAGGAAAAGACAACGCAATCTTCAGCAATTTAGATTTACTTAGCGGGTACTGGCAAATTCCCTTACATGAGGATTCCCGCAAAATAAATGTTTTCAGCACACCTATGGGACATTTTGAATTCTTAAAAATGCCATTTGGCCTAAGAAATGCGCCGCTAACATTCCAAAGAATGATAAACACCTTGTTTGCTGGAATGCTAGGTAACACAGTCTATGCCTATCTAGACGATCTTATCATAGTAAGCAAAGATTTACAAAGTCATCTAAAGAGGCTACGAGAAGTTTTCACAAAGCTACATCGAGCTGGATTAAAAGTGAACTTTCCAAATGTGAATTTCTCAAATCCAGAATCCAATTTCTTGGACATGTAGTGGATGGCAATGGTATACACACAATTGATTGCAAGGTAAAGGCGGTGAAACAATTCCCTTGTCCCAAGAACGTAGATCAACTTCGTAGTTTCCTAGGATTTTCAGGATACTACCGTTCTTTCATTGAAGGTTATGCCAAGTTAGCATTACCACTCACAAAACTCCTCAAAAAGGATGTGGAGCTTACATAGAATAAGGAACAAGAGGACAGTTTTAATGCCCTCAAGAGCGCCTTAACGAAAGCTCAAGTGTTAGCCTTTCCGGACTACACAAAACTATTTACCATGTGTACTGATGCCTAGGTTTAGGGGCGGTGCTCATGCAAACTGATTATCGAGGAAAATGGCGGGTAGTAGCATACGCCAGTCGCACCCTCAAAGATGGAGAAACACGTTATTCAGCTACTCATTTAGAAGCATTAGTTGTAGTGTGGGCTCTCTAGCATTTTCGGGATCTCTTTTTGGGATATCCGATCACAGTCCACACAGATCATGTAGCCGTGACAGAACTATTCAATGGAAAGAATTCATCAGGGCGTTTAGCGCGCTGGAATCTGATCATACAGGAGTTCGCACCCGACTTCAAGTATTTGCCGGGCCGTGCGAACATGGTAGCTGATTCGCTATCTAGACACATAACCAGGCCCATCCTTGGGGGGGGGGGGGGGGGGAGGCGGCGAACAGGGGCGACCGACCGGGGCCCAGCACTTGACCCAGTGACCTCGGACACATTACCTGTTGACTGGTTAATCTGACCTGACGGTTTACGCCACCATCGCAACCGTGATTTTACTATCCATAGCGACAGTCCCATGGGGGTTGGTGGGGGTGGGTTCCTCTGACCGCATAATCTGACTATATAATCCATTGCACTCCACCCCACACAGCCAGTCCACCAGGGTCAGTAACCAGTGAGATCAGGTTGTTTCCTGTCCTGTGAGCTGTGACTCCTGCCTTTTGAGTTTTGTGGAAATACTTTTTTTTGTGTAAGAAACATGGCAAGCAGAGAGAGAGACAGATACAGAAAATACAGATCGGGGGCAGAGAAAAGGCAAAAGAAAAGGAAACGAGAAGAAATTGATTATGTATTGAAAGGTTCCCTTGACAAATTTGTGTTTCGAAAAAGTCCAGAAACTACTGCAAGTGAATGTGCTAGTGTGAATTGTATAAAAGGAAAAGAAGAGGACAGTGGTGAAAAACAGATGAAAGCTTTAAAAATGGACAGCTCAGACCGTAACCGTGAAACTGAAGATGATTTATGTGATCCAGCCAACTGACCACAGCTTCTGGACAGTAGAACAATGAACTACTTGGTTGGAAATGGAAGCTGTGAAAGTTACTAGTGAAAACTATATTTTCCCTAAAAATAGTGAAAATCGGCACTTCTCAGAAAACTTTTACATGAGAAAATTACCAAATGGTGAAACATCTGAAAGAAGTTGGCTCATATACTCCAAGAAGGTTAATGCAGCTTTTTGCTTCTGTTGTAAATTGTACAGTTCAAAAACACCAAGTAAATTTGCAAAAGATGGCTGTGCTAACTGGAAACACTTTAGTGAAACACTGAAATCTCATGAGTCATCAAAAGAGCATTTGTTAAGCTTGACCAAATGGATTGAAATGAATATTTTTTTTTTTTTATTCTGGGCCCCGCAGTGGCTGATTTGCCCTGGGCCCCGCACCCTCCTATGGACGGCCCTGCACATAGCTCCTGTCACGCCACTACCTACGTTCACCCTGTCACAATTAAGGGCGGAACAGTTACAGGACCCATTATGGTCCAAGGTTATATATGCCTTAGAATCGGGAGATGAGGCAAATTTGCCCAAATTATCTCTACCACTCTCACAGTTTGAGCTGCGGCAATGACATACTATATCGCTCAGTGAAAACACAACAAGAGTCAATCTCTCAAATTGTTATTCCTACATCCTTAAAGGAAAACATTCTCACCCTCTTCCAAAAATATTATTGGAAATCTATGAGAATCGACATCGAGCATCACATTGCTAAATGTTTATCTTGTGCAAAACACAAGGGAACAACGATGGATCCCGATCGAATCTTAGAATACCCGACGCCGGAACGTCCATGGAATAGAGTTACGATCGATTTATTGCAACCACCAAAAAGCCATCAAGGCTCTAGTTACGTACTTGTCTGCGTTGACCATTTTTCCAGAATTGTGGTACTCGCATCATTGCCGAACAAGTCCGCCGAATCAGTGGCATATGCATTAGTCACTCATCTAATCTGTACTTTTTCTACACCTAGGGTGATACTCTCGGATAATGGGGCAGAATTTTAGAATCAACTCTTAGCTGCTATATGTCAACAATATGACATTACACAAACCTTCACAACCTACCAGCCATCTTCAAATGGGTTGGTCGAGCGTCCGACTACAAAAATTCTTGAGATTCTCCGACATGTGGTGAATCCAAAGCATAGTTCGTGGGAGGACTGGCTTCCACAGGTTGCAGCATCCATCAATGGATCTATAAATAGCTTTACAGGCAAATCGCCATACTTCATAATTTACGGTACCGATAAATGCTTGCCATATGATCTACTAACAGGAATTCCACAACCTGTGTACAACATGGATGAATATGCCAAGAAACAAATCAATGTTTTCACGAGCATGCACGGAAAAGTACGAAAACACTTAGCAGCCTCGCGTGCTGAAATGATCTGCAAGCAACATAAAAAAGCTAAGCCTATAAAATTAGAAATAGGAGACAAAGTAATGATAAGAGCGCCGAAACGCAAATCAAAACTCTCGCCTAAAAATCACAGGTCCGTACATGATTAGACCGAAAGAACAGGGAAACAAATTCCAAGTAGTTGAGCCAACGTTAAATGTTACAGATATAGTACATGTAGAATGAAAAAAAGAAGTCAGCAGAGACTTAGTAGGGATTCCTAATGTCAGTAAAGTACAACCTACTTCAACTACAACAGTTGCTCAATAAAATATAACGATAGGCAATACATATCGTCAAAAACTACGATCAGCAACCACAAATCGTTAATCACTACTACTGTTGGTCTGGAGAGTGGTGACAACAGCCGCCTCCCCAGCAGACGTCGTCAAACCCGGAGCCAGAGTTGCTCCACTTGGCAAAGTACCGGTAGTACAAGACGCTGTAACTATCAAATACGAGCTCCATGACTTAATGCGCATGCCAGTGCATCTGAGGTCGATAGCTGTCCACATCGAAGCAGCTATGCAAACCTTGCAAGATCTCGAACAACAATCTACAGTCTCTTAAACAATCCGTCAAACTAACACAAATTGTCGAGGGATTCATTCGGTCAGAATCAACACTGGAATGGCAACTCTGCTTATCTGAATACATGCATGCTGCTGAGGCCTCTGTTAAATCTTTCATAGAAACCAGTAATAGGCTCATTGCTGATATTGTAAATGCAGGGTTAGCACGTGTTTACGCACAGTTGTTGCCGGTTCATCAACTAATTATCGCGTTGCACATAGCTGAAACTAATTATCATCTAACTCCTATCTTTCAGGAGCATGAAGTGGAATATTATTATCCCTTATTAGAAGCAACATTAACACACAGGGAAATACTAATACACATTCCACTAAAAAAAAATAATGCATGGCATTTGGAACCATTTCCACTAAAATCGAAAGAGGGAATATTAATTCTGAACAACTGAACTGAACTAATAGTAGAATCAGAGGATTTTTCATAAGTTGCTGTGGCTAAGTATGAAGTCCTAAATCATTGTAAGTCAACATAATTGCATTTGCATGTTTGTCCGGCGTATGCTTTGGCATTCACACGGGCCGCTGAGTCTGCATGTGAATTAGCTCTGTTACAAACTAATGCCTCTACAGCTTTACAAAAATGTGTATATACCCCAATACCACATAGGTTAGTGTTTCACGCACATGTCATTAATGTGCAATATTTCTTTTTTTCCGAATCAAACCAGTATTATACTTATATGTCAGGATGTAGGCAAACATTGAATGGTAGCACTAGACTATTGTGAAATTAGCAGTAATGCAATCACAACCTTGCCTACGCGCCATCATCTTGCATTTGTCACAAATATTACTTCTGAGCTGATTTCCATACCATTTCCCTTAAATATAAGTTTCAGCAATCTCCATATCGTTTCTGATAGGCTTAACCTCCTATCTTAAATTAATGAGACACAGTTTCTTGACTTACAGGATTCTCTTCCTTTATATTTATCTTCCGGTATAATCCTACCTGGTTTTATTATATCTACCATCATATTTATCAATTCCTTGATTGTTATGATAATTTGTTACAGGAAGATTTCTTCTAGGTACAGAATAGTTTCTAAGAAAACTTTTCGGAAGGAATTTCAAAAAAAAAACTACGAAAAAGTTTAGGTAAACACACATTTTTGTAACAAGGTTAGGTATACATAGGCTTTAATCCGTGAAGACATCGGTTGTAAGTAACCTAGCAGTGCAACAGCACCATTTGTATTATATAAATATTTACTCAAATGTATATTACCCATATATTCACCAAGTCATTCACCCATGAGTATGAATCAATTGGCGAGTTCACATTTCCTCTGGGGAGCAGGTCGAGGTCAAGCTGGGTCGGCGCAGCTCAGCAACAAACAGTCTGACGCGTTTCCTTTAAGACCTGCTTGACCAACCCTCTCTCCCTGGTGTGAGAGAAAGACTCTCATATCACCTGTTACCCAGTGAACACCTCACTTAAGTATTTTCCTATACAAGTGCACTAAGACACTTCCCTGAGCAGAGAGGGTACAATATACTCTCAACTGAACTCAGCACCTGAGAAACTATATTTTTCTACAATAAAGCAAAACCAACAAAGTGTTTACTTCAGCCCTGCCACTTATCAATTCAAGACTTAATATATATATATATATATATATATATATATATATATATATATATATATATATATATATATATATATATATATATATATATTGTATATATATATATAAATATATATATATATATATATATTAGGGTGGTCCCGAAATTTTTTTTGGTTTAAATTTCAACGACCACCCTGCCTAAGTGTGTGTGTACTATTAAAACAATGATCTGTCATTTTTTAAAAATTTGGATAAAATTTAGAGGTGCCACAAAGACTATCTAGTTTTTATATTGAACAAGTACCGGTAAATGTGTAAATCGTATACAATACATAGTCAATATCAATACAGTTAGTTGTTAATAGTTGTAATACAGCAAAATCAATGAAATTTAGCAACACAGGTCATTCTTCTTGAGTGCCTCTATTACAGTCCTTTTTAGAGAGTTTGGAAAGTTCTTTCGATGATCACTGACCACCTGGAGTAGAAATTGGCGTTGTTCCTCATCCTTTGTTATTACATGGATGTAATCTTGGATGAGTGCCACACCTCTCTCAGCCACATCGTTAACCACTTTCATTGTCTTGAGCTTCTTTTGTGCTTTGCAATAACCTGCATTAGTTTGCCACAAAGATGGGGACAACTGTAGAAAGTCAGTTGGCAGATTGAGCATGTCAAAAAATTTACTTGTTGCAGAAGACACAAAATCTTCAAGGTGAATGTCATTCACATCTTGAGGCTTAACCACTGCCTTCATGCGGTTACCATTTTGAGCCTTTTTTAGACTGTCCACCATCCTCTGCTTTGTTTCATCACCAACATTCATATCAAAGAAGGCAAAGCCAACAACTTCTTCATTGAGGTACCACAGATGATTGATAAATTTGCGGCAAGCCTCTTCTGAAACCTCCTTGTCAACTTTTGTGTAGTCAGAAATCTTCTTCAGGAAGAGCAGGTCATTTGCTGGAGCTTGAACTGGCAAAGTAGCCAGGAACCATGCTTTAAAGTATACAAGGACAACAAATCGAACCACCCTACCGAGTCCTTTGACTTCTCGGGCTGTCAACTTGAATTGTGACCGGAACATCCATATTTTGAAGGAATACAACAGCTTTGCCATCCACCTGGCTCTGTGCATGGCCCCAGGCTTCCTGAAAGATATCTTGCGGTGTGGAGTTCCTCCCAGGAATATAACAACCAATTCGAGTAATTCTCTATAGTCTTCCCGTGGTTGATTATCATTAAGGAAGCTCAATGCATTTTTCAGCAGACCTTCTCGATTTTCAGTCACAACCAAATCCATTTCTTGATCAGTGGCAGCTGTACTGTAGTCACTCTGCACAATGTTGGGCCAAAATGCTTGAAATCTCTTAAAAACAAGTATATCTGGTCCAGTTGATGGACCCATTACACGGTCAAATACTCCACCGATCACAACCTCATGCACATGATGACGGCATGGCAACCATAGGAGATTTTTCTCCAGTTTAATTTCGATGAGCTTACAGGCCCCAGTGTGGCGTCCAGTGTTGCTGCTTGTAGTGTCAAAAGACATTGCCACTATATAGTCTTTTAATTTCCAATCTTTGACCACTTCAACCACAGCATTAGCCATCGCTTCACCAGTTCCATTGGGCAACTTTGATACATTCAGCAATTGTTCATTCTCTTCATAGGACACAATGATTGGCAATCGATCATAAGTTTCTTTACCACCAGCTGTTTCAGGAAGTAGCTTTCCATCCCAATGAACAACAAGAGGGATTGTTGGATCAAGATTAAGTTTAAATTGTTCTTTGGCAGACTTAAAAGACTGAACTCTCAACTTCATTCCTGATTGTCGAATTGTCTTCTGGTTGACTGTTATGTCTTCCACGTTGTGACCTAAAGTTTGAGCTGCTGCAGCAATCAAATGCACAGCATCACGATCACTAATCTTGGTGCGATCTAGTGCTTTGGCCAGAACAGGGGACATTATGTTTTTTGCACGTGGTTTCCCAGGTTTTGATTTTTTGGGAGGAGAACACTCTGACGCTGAAGAATTTACTTGTTCCTCAGACTCAGATGATGATGAGAATGGCGGATTCATTCCTTGTTTTTCATCTTCTTTTGTTTTCTGTGCCAAAGCTTTTGAAAAGCGAGCACGTTCTTCTTCTTTTCGTATTGCCAAGCGGACTTCTTTTGCTGCTAGTTCTTTATCAACTCTACCCAAGTATCCTTTCCTTCCATCTCGTTGTGCTAGAAGGAATTGCCGATCTTCTTCAATTTTGTTCATTGTCAAAGCATTTGCATGAGCAATGTCAAATAGTTTACTTAATTGTTCTTTGAAAACTTCTTCCTTTATTTGCTGAGCTTGGCTTCTCCTCTTGGCAGCTTTTTGAAGGCTTTTCCATTTCACAAACATTTTTTCAACTCTTTCTCGGGAATGAATTTCTGAGCAAGTTGGTATTCTTGCCATTTCCCAAAATGGGAGTACTTGCTTGATCACTTCCTTGGCACTCTCTTTGATGGTTGCTTTGTTGACTTTGTGAATTTGAAAGAACAAACTCATAACTTCCCCAGTAGAAGGCAGTTTTAGACCAGTCAAAGCGTGTGCAGTTGGCCCAATCAACCATACTTCATTGTCTTTCCTTGTCTTTGGCTTTGTGCCACTACCACTAGTACTAGCCATCAAAAAAGAGAAACCATTACTATTATTAGTATTATATGATATATAATTTAGGGACAATAGGTAACACAAACTCACACCCAACATCCAGTTTGTAGAGTCTAGGATGTTGAGCTTGATAATGAGTACAAAGAAGTGACAAAAAAATTCTCTATAAGTCCAATTGGATATGTGGCACTCACAGATAGACCTAAGCTCATTCATGGATTGACAGAATACAGACACCTGCACAACATGTCAACAATCTGCCACTATATAATATATATATATATATATATATATATATATATATATATATATATATATATATATATATATATATATATATATATATATATATATATATATATATATATATATATATATTAAGTAAGTTGTGAAAAGTTGTGCCCCTGGCTGGTGGCACCCCTAAACATCCCTCAATTTGGTTGAAATTGTTTGGGTTATATTATTTTGGTAGTTCTTATAAAAGGGCAGGGTACCTTAGCTTTCGTCTTTATTCAAGACATCTTCAGAGGCAACTGGATTACATGGACAGAGAGAGGCTTAAATATACAGGGTGACCTAAAAACATGAGGTCAGGTCAAAATGATGACATCCACTAATCCCCACACCAACACACACGTAGAGGAGCTTAAGAGAAGGGTGGTGACGTGACTAGTCAAGTCAGGTCAGAAAAAAGGGGACCCACAAAATAACTATCATACATCTAGATCAAAGGTTTTTAAAGCATTTTTAACCTTGGGCCACTGACAAATAAATTTATGTAACATATTATCAGTTTTGAACTGACCATCACTAAGGTTTATTGATTTTAATTCCTTAATCAAACTAGCTTCAACAAGAAGTCTTTCTGTGACACAAGATGATTTGAAAACTTCTAAGCTTTTTTCCCAAGCAATGGGGTGATTATTATTCCTAACATGAACGAACAAGGCACTGCTTTCAGATGCAGTTCTAATATTATACTTATGTTGTTTGATTCTGAGCTGCAGTGTTTTTCCTGTCTGACCTACATAATTACAATTACATTTGCTACATGGAATACAATAAACACTACCATTTACATTCAAACTTGGGCTATTCCTTATTAACATATTAGTAATAGTTGAGTCATACTTGAAAACAACATTAATATTTAGAAGCTTGAGGGACCGAACTAACGGGACAAATTCATTACGATAGGGCAGAGTCAAAATATTCTTAAGTGTAGGAACTTGTCTAGCTTGAGAGGAATGAAAGGATTTTTTAGCCCTATTAAAACAACGATCAACAAACACAGAAGGGTCTCTCTTACGCTGTGTTCTTAATCTGTCAACAACATCCTCATCTTCGCCCCATCTACCGCAACTACAAGAAGAGTTTGCTGAAGGCTCATGGTCTCAAAAACAAGTTGAAGTTTTTGAAAGATTGCAGAGATGATAAAATTGTTCCCAAGTCCTGTCTTCCAAGTAGACTAAGAAATCTGGACAATCAAGCATTCTCTGAGTTGGATAAGGTGTTGCTTGATTCCCTTATCAAGAGTTCAAGTGATAGTGTGAAATTAGCCTTCAAGCACAGTGCTCAGTGTAAAATACTTATGCAAAACAGTGTTTGTGTTGATAAGTGGCACACCATTCGTAATTATGTATATCAACTTCTTATTGAAACTGACAAAGCCCATAAAAGAAGGTTAAATGCCAAATTAAATGCTCTGTTTGACGAGAGTTACTGGACCACATTGAGTGATCCAAATTTGTTCATAAACTTATCCTCTTATGATCTACAGACAAATGAGAAACTTGTTCTTGGTTTTGGTAGGAAGTTTTCTATCACTCAACGGTGCGTTAATCCGCTTACTATTGCTAAAGGTTTAATCAACCTGGAAAAGAAGAAGTCGTCTGATGTTACAAATGAAGATATTTCCATAGCTAAAGGTTGTATACATAGTGTTTTAAATAAGAAATTTGCTTCAAACATTCCAAAAAGATTTGAAACAGCCTTGATAAACTTGAAAAGAAATAAGAATATCCATATTACCAAGGCTGATAAGTCTAATGCTATTGTTATCTTGGATAAAAGTGACTACAATGATAAGATGAATTCATTACTTAGTGATGAAAGCACGTATTGTGAGCTTACGAAAGATCCCCTGGAAAATATTAACAAGTTATCTAATTCCAAAATGAAGATGTTATTGAAAAAGAACCCCGATCTCACTAAACAGCTCTCTCAAATCAATCCCACTTTACCCTATATGTATGGCTTGATCAAAACCCACAAGCTTAATAATCCATTACGTCCTATCGTGAGTTCTGTGGGTTCTGTTACTTACAAATTATCCAAGTGGCTGGTAAAGATGATATCCCCTCTTACAGGCCAAATTTCTAATTCACATATACGCAATAGCAGTGATTTAATTGATAAACTCAAGAAACACAATGAACCTTGCGAATTAATAAGTTTTGATGTAAATTCACTGTTCACTAGAGTACCTGTCAAAGACTTACTTTCATTTCTTAAAGATAAATTACAACTGCTAGATTTAACTATTGAACATGATACTTTCCTGAAATTGATAGAGTTATGCATAACTGACAATGTGTTTAGTGCAAATGGGAAGTTCTACAAGCAAATATTTGGTATGAGCATGGGTAATTGTCTTTCTGCTCCTCTAGCCTGTATTTATATGGAGTTTTTTGAGTCTAGATTACTACCCAATATAGTGGACTTTATTCCTCCATGGTATAGATATGTAGATGATGTTCTTTGTCTTTGGCCTAAAAACAGTGACCCATTTGAATTTTTAGACAAACTTAATAATATTGTCCCTAGTATCACGTTCAAAATTGAAAGAGAAATAAATGAATCCCTTCCATTTCTTGATATGCTTATCATGAGAAATGGCCAAAACTATAAATTCAAGGTATATAGAAAGCCCACACAGGTAGACAGTTTCATTCACTTTTTATCGAATCACCTTGAGTCTACCAAAATGTCAGTTTTTTCTGTTATGTTCTTAAGATGTCTGCGTATTTGTGACTCTGAATTTATTGACGATGAATTGAAACACATTCGTTCTATTGCACATAAACTTGGGTACCCTTCTGTGTTTGTTGATCGTTGTTTTAATAGGGCTAAAAAATCCTTTCATTCCTCTCAAGCCAGACAAGTTCCTACACTTAAGAATATTTTGACTCTGCCCTATCGTAATGAATTTGTCCCGTTAGTTCGGTCCCTCAAGCTTCTAAATATTAATGTTGTTTTCAAGTATGACTCAACTATTACTAATATGTTAATAAGGAATAGCCCAAGTTTGAATGTAAATGGTAGTGTTTATTGTATTCCATGTAGCAAATGTAATTGTAATTATGTAGGTCAGACAGGAAAAACACTGCAGCTCAGAATCAAACAACATAAGTATAATATTAGAACTGCATCTGAAAGCAGTGCCTTGTTCGTTCATGTTAGGAATAATAATCACCCCATTGCTTGGGAAAAAAGCTTAGAAGTTTTCAAATCATCTTGTGTCACAGAAAGACTTCTTGTTGAAGCTAGTTTGATTAAGGAATTAAAATCAATAAACCTTAGTGATGGTCAGTTCAAAACTGATAATATGTTACATAAATTTATTTGTCAGTGGCCCAAGGTTAAAAATGCTTTAAAAACCTTTGATCTAGATGTATGATAGTTATTTTGTGGGTCCCCTTTTTTCTGACCTGACTTGACTAGTCACGTCACCACCCTTCTCTTAAGCTCCTCTACGTGTGTGTTGGTGTGGGGATTAGTTGCCTCTGAAGATGTCTCGAATAAAGACGAAAGCTAAGGTACTCCGTTGTTTCCATTTTCCCGTGTGATTTTATCAAGATTTATCTTATCCACGTTTTCATTGTGGATTTTCATAAAGGAAAAAGAAAACACGAAGTTCCCAAGCGCTTTCGTGTAATTTACATCTTCAGGGGTGAGTCCTCGAAAGCGCATATACCTGTATCTTGCACACCTACAGTGATTTACTTGCATATATATATATATATATATATATATATATATATATATATATATATATATATATATATATATATATATAAAGAGAGAGAGAGAGAGAGAGAGAGAGAGAGAGAGAGAGAGAGAGAGAGAGATAGCCCTGAGGTAATCCCGAACACTGGGTCCAAACACCTCAGTCACCCAATCAGAGAAAAGATTCCTGGTCACCCAAGCCTTTGGGTTTGACCGCCACATAACACCAAGGCGGTTCTTCCTAAAGTTTTTAAAAGCTCTAGGGTTTTCTGCATGGTACACAAGGAGTGGTTTTTTCGTGCAGTCACCAGAAGCATTAGCACAAAGAAGGAGGGTAAGCCTGTCTTTCCTCGGCTTATGGCCAGGGACAGAAGTTTCTTCCCTTGTAATGTATGTACGGCGAGGCATTTTTTTCCAAAAAAGTCCAGTTTCGTCACAGTTAAATACCTGCTGAGAAACAAAGCCTCCCTCTTTAATCACATTAAAAAAAGTCATGGTGTTCCCTAGCAGCATCCTTATCTGCACTAACAGTTTCACCATGTCGCACTACACTATGTAACTGATTTCGTTTTCTAAAACCAGTAAACCACCCCTTGGTACCCTTAAACACTGGCACAGCACTATCTCTTCCACTGGGAGCCTTGGCCTGAAGGTCCTCAAACAATTTTTTGGCCTTCTCACAAATTTTAGCTTCACTAATGCTATCACCTGTCATTTCTTTCTCCTTTATCCACACATCTTTTCAATCACATTACACCTTGCTTTGCTAAATCTAGAGATTCCCTTAGCCACTAGCACAGTTTTTAACTCCTCTTTATTCTTCAAAATCGTACATATAGTCGATTTAGCTATCCCATATTCATCACTAAGTTTTGCAATGCTTGTTCCATTCTTACGTTTATTTATAATTTCTTTCTTAGTTTCAAGGGTTATTAGCTTTCTCACTTGTTGAGTTAGTTGAGCTGCAGATCAATGCCGCATTCAGTGACTGTTTCCTCAAAGTCGATATCTGCGACTGTTGTAGGGTTTGGAGCAGATGCTCTCGTTCCCCAGAGGCAAAACAATGCAGACCTAAGCAGAGATAAGGACAGTCGACATCTCAACCAGGATATAACATAACTTCTGGGCTGCTGCTTCTGTTTGTAGAAGCATCTTGCACTTGGTCCCATCCCACCAGAGGTTGTGAACACTAGAGGAGTGAAGCTGACTTGACCAACGTTCTGAATTCTCTCCCCGTATGCCCTTATCTTGTCGTTTTCGTTCCTCCTGTGTGCAGCATCGAGAGCTAAGTTACGGTGACATGCGACCATGGGATCAGAAATCGTGATGTCGAAGAAGGCTCGCTGTCCCCA
Organism: Homarus gammarus; assembly: GCA_958450375.1. Lineage (NCBI taxonomy): Eukaryota > Metazoa > Arthropoda > Malacostraca > Decapoda > Nephropidae > Homarus > Homarus gammarus. The sequence goes on along the minus strand of CAUDMG010002117.1, from coordinate 9,297 downwards.
AGTCCAGAATCCTCTAGCACTGACGTCAGCACATGTTTCGTTGGATGTGCTTGAAGTCCTATGTTGGGAATTATCTCCGTCCAATGGAAGGAGAGTCAGTTCTACCCTAACATCATGGCGGATTTCCTTCAACATATTTGCTGTTAGAGCTTTACTTTGTCATGCCTCAAGCATATGAAGCCCCCTTTCTTGCTCACCATGACGTGATCGACTTCATAGGAAGAGCCACACACGCATTGGGAGAGCAAACCTTCTACTGGCCTACCGTACCATAGAGCATTGGCATCTGTAAATTCTTGTTTATTGAGACTGATACCATTTGCCCTTATCGGTAACGTAGTTAACCAGTTGGAGGCGCCCACCTCCTTCTCTATAGCTACTTTTTTTTTCAAATTCTCTGGTGCTTGCAGCAACAGTTGCTGCAACGTATCATTTTGGCTGTGCTGTCGTTCTGTCGTAATGGACCTTCGAATCTTGTTTACTTCACTGGTATCCACCTCCCCTGTTGCGTTCTGAGCTATTATGTGGTCCATTAGGACTGCCGTGAGCTTAACTGAATTTTGATGTTCGGTGGCAGCAATTTCCTCTGGATTGGTCAATCCCATTCCTCCCAGTCTCGGTGGTAGTGCAAGGAGTGATCTTTCTCCTGGGGTTAAGTAAGGGTGTTTCACTAATTTGGGAATGAAATTGACGCTGATAGCTTCTTCCAGAGGGTGGAGGAGGGGTCCGATATCAGGGCTAGTGTGCATCAGGTAGTTCCAGCGATGCTTGACTCCATAGGTGAATGCCGCAAAAGCCGCATGTGGCTCTGTGTTAGCAATCTCAGACAGAGCTTGGATTTCCCTAACCCACTCATTCACCTTTCCCGTTACGTACGCGGTCTTTAAGCCCGTTGTGCCGATTACTGCGCCACGGTGTCTTTGGCCTTCCTTTGTTATTTTGACCTCAATTCCACAGAACACCTCCAGTGCCCGTTCATAATGTTCTGGCTTCACGATGAGGAAGGACTTGCTGGCGTTTGGGTGGTACCCTATTTGTGGGCCTCGTGATGTTACCAGGTCCCACCACTTTTTGATGTCCTCCACTTTCCTGCTCCTGTAAGGTCATCAGCGTACGCCACTTGCTTGACCTCAGTTGTATTAAATTTTATTGTGTGTTGGAGCAAGGATAAACCTATTGCATACATTGCCATTGGAACAGGGTCCCCCTGCATTGTTCACTCGGTTGACTGTATGATAGTATCACCTCTTAGAGCCTTGTTGTTTACTATGTAGAGGTCTGATGGATTCCTATAGGAGTTTTCAACATACATTGCAAAGCTTTGACACTTGATTTTGATGTTGTGCAGTGCGGCCTTGCGTTTAAGTATGTTGAATGAGTTTGAAGCGTCCACCAGGAGAACGGCCTCACAATCACGCTGCTCTAATATCGTTCTCATGGCGTGAATGGCAGCTTCCCCTCCAACCTGGTGGCCAGCACAAACTTGCAGGTTCCCTGCTACTGCCCTGACATCATCCTTTACCATCTCCATTATTCATTTTCCGTTGATCCGCCTCAGCACTTCTTCCACCCCTATAGGCCTACATCCTGGATTCTTATCCAGGGTAATGAGGCGGCAGGCCGTCAGAGCATGGAGGTTGGCAGCACGAGGATGCCAACTTTCTTGCAAGGACGGCAATAGCAGTGCAGAGATCACTTGCTTCGGGGCCAAACTTGTTAGTGCTGAGGATGACTCTCCAACCGTTTGCATCCAGACCTGAAGGGCCGGCACGTCCTCGAGTCTTCAGTGCCTTTTTCCACACCATCCCTCCTGTTTTTTCTCGAACAGGACAGCATTTGGTGGGCTATAGTCACCCTGGAACCTGATGCCTTCGTCTTCACTTGCAGGGGGATGTTTTTCTTTCAGCTGTTGTAATGTCTCTCTGTTTATTGGCAGAACACCACCGGAGGATTCCTCTGTGAGAGATCTTACCACCAAAGAGACTTTTCGCACACGCATTTTGTTTCCAAACTTTCTTGCAACATCATCGGTGTTTTGTGACTATAAACTTCTCTTATAGTCACAATTTCACCACCACTTTTTACCTAAATACCCTATTACAAAAGTTGCTTCTCTAGTTGAATTAGCTAAGCAGCAGGTCAATGCGACATTTGGTGAATGTTGCCTCATAATCAATGTTTGCTATTGTTGTTGACTTAGGAGCCGATGATCTCGTTCCCCTGAGGCAAAGCAATGAAGACCTAAGTAGAGAGAAGGATAGGTGACATCTCAACCAGGCTGCAAGGTAGCTTCTGAGCTGCTGTTGCTATTGTTCAGAAAACACCTTGGCCAGTCTTGTGTAGACGAATCTTGCACTCAATCCCATCCATGGAGATATAATAGGGTGAAGGTGGCTTGAGCGATGTAGAGCTTTCAGTGAGTGAAGCCTGTCAGCCGCATGGCCGCTTTCTTTTGATTGGCAAGAGCTAGCTGCCAGCCGCCACTCTTCACAGTAGTTTAAGCTCACAATGTGCGAATGTTTATTAATAAATGTATCATTTGATGTGAAAATTTTGAGAAAATACGTTAATCATTTATTGATCATACAAATATACACAAATGGTAAAATAAACAAAATGTACTGTAGATCCGCTGTACAGGATCTTACTGGCCAGTGGCCACTAAAATGAATCATTTGTGTGTATTTTACTACTTTTTTCCTTAACCTAATCTCGTAACTTAGCTCTGAACTGTTTTCCAGCCTATGCATATCTCACTTGATATATGTGATATATGTGATTCTTCACAGGTTCTGTTTCAAACATGTACTCAGATAGCTTAGAAAATATTTCTTTGTTTGTGTAATTGCCAACTCTGAATATACAAGTTTGTAAAAATCTACGCTCTTTAAAGAGAGATCTGGATTTTTTCCTACAGGACATTGTTGTTTCTGAAATTTTTTTTCACAACAGAAGAAAATATCTTATATAGCTGGGGACTTGTAAGCTAATCTTTTCATGTTCATGAACAATGTAAACTTCTGCTATATGCAATACAATTGAATGCTATATAGCTGAAGCTGTTATAATGAGGCCGTTTTGAAGAACATACACATCAGTACACAATAACATGTAGTAAATAAAATTTTGCACCTATTTAACTTAGGGCGACGTAAAAAAGTAAACACTTTTTGTCTCAGTCACCCCAGGTCCAACTGCACAGTTTATTAACTAATGCAACAACATAAAGAAACTAAACTAAACTAAAGCCTCTGAAATATTATTAGGTATATATTTAATTTCAATATTGGCATCTCTATCATTGAGTGTTACGAGTGAGCGTTCCATCGTTGGTTGTGGATTCACAACGTGAACGTCTTTTGTTTGTGACGTCATTTCTGCCGCGTCCGCTAGCTTTGTTTACTTTAGTATGGGCCCGGCAGTGTTAAGTTAAGTACAGAGTGTCTCCTTTCTTATTGTACAATATGTTTCTAGTGGTATAACGTATAAACCTTGCTCGACTTTTATAACACCAAGTACAGTATTATTTGTGAAAGATTATTGTTAATCATATTTTGGAGTTCCACGGAAAATAACTTACTTATCCATGAGGTTTCGTGTGGTGGATAGACCACGTTGTTCATCGTAGTTTCTAGACTAAATAAGTCTTTACTTTTGTGTTCATTATTTTGTCACACGGTTGAGTCATTTATTTGATTAGATTTAATTTGTATTTATCTATTTATTTTTGTACATACGGTTATACTTATTTTATTGTTTATTTGTTAATATATTCTATTATTAAACTACTGCATGTATTTCAATATACCCCGTAGTAATGAGGTGATAATTTGGTGGGATCTATTCCTGGACCTATAGTACAAAGTGTAATTTGTGAATTTGTGATATTGTTACACCCTTAAGAGGCCCAAGGGTCGTAACAGTGAGCATCACTCCTTTAACAATTTATGAGTTAATATAACCAATCTTGGCATATACCTTAAATTTCATTGATATACTGTACACTGTGTGTACGTACTGATTGTGTTAAAAATAGCCTATTAGAAAACAAGGGTTATGGGCTGTGTATACGTTGTAAACTAGGTATCTGCGTCGTTACCTACTCATTTCCGTTTTACAGTAAGGCTTCCCTCGCACATGCAATTTTTAGTTGGTCGATTGTTCATCGGCCAATTCGTTTTTTTTCTCACGAAGCAGCGGACGAAACTGTTGGCAGACTTAAATTTCCGCGTTTATGCAATTCACAGTTGGTCAATTTATTTCAGTTGTATTATGGACTTAACCGTTTAGGTGATCTCGATGGGAAGCATATCAGAATAAAGAAGCCACAACACAGCGGCTCACTATTCTTTTAACGACAAACACTATTTTTCTGTGGTACTTATTGGTTTAGTAGATGCAAATTATTGTTTCACGTCTGTGGATATCGGATCATATGGAAGTGCGAGTAACTCGTATACATTTCAGCGATCAAACTTCGGTCGAAAACTAGAAGAGGGTCTGTTGTATATACCCCAAAGCCGACAATTACCGAATGATGATGGAGAGCCAATGCCATTTGTTATAGTCTACAGTAGGTGACGAATCATTCAGGTTATCACAACACCGATTATGTCCTTATGCTAAGAGAAATTTAACTAATATGAAAAGAGTTTTCAATTATAGACATACAAGGGAAAGAAGAATGGTAGAATATGCTTTCAGAATACTGTACTTGCAAATATATTGAGGATATTCCATCGGCCACTAGATGTGAATCCAGAGTCTTGTGACAGCATAATCAAAGCGTGCTACATCCTTCACAACTAGCGTGCTACATCCTTCACAACTTTGTACGCAAGAGAGATGGAATTAATTTTGAAGATACTCTGTATGATTGTCCACTAGGAAGCCTCACTTCTACTAATTTACGAGGATCTTCTACTTGAGGAGCAACAAAAGACTACTTTGCTAACTATTTCACACGAATGCATGCATGCCGTGGGTGTCAACAAAAGCTGTTAGAGACTGCTCCTTAAAAGTCGTATTTCTGACGAATTCAGCGAGTCTACTAATCCCAGTCTGTGCGGAGAACAATAGTAAGACCCAGTTAACAGCACAGTGGCATTTATTTTTATTTTTAAGTTTTGAACTTTGTCTTTTTTTTTTGATAAAAACATCTGGCCCTATTACCCGGTCCCTCTGGTTGAAGATTTTCAAGTTTGCGCAATGTGATGTATGACGTAGCAGTGACGCCCTTACCATTCCACCTCAAACAAGCCAAACTATCTACCTGACTGCAGTGTTGCCAACGTACCCTATGCCCGCCGTTAAACACTCCCGTTCGTTGGAGATGACGGCAGTAGGTGACAGTGATGCTGACGACTTTCATCTTGATGTTAAGTCTAAGAAGCAGAAACCTTAGAAGTCAGGATCTCCAGCTGGGGCTACGGCTTCCCCTTACACCCTATCTGGGGCTGTAGAGGGTGACCTCCTCCTGCCATCGGACTCCCCAAGTGAGCTTACATGTGGCTCAATGACCGACCCTCCGCCGACGATGGACATAGGGGATTCCCTTCGTCTCCCTGCCCAGTCGCGCCTTCGCCGTCTCGCCTTTCCTCGGGACTTGCCTCTGAGCACACAGACAACCTGGTTCTTCCGTCAAAGCTCTCCACTTCAGGACTCAACACTTCGCCTCAGCCGAGGTCCTACAGCCGTAATAGTCACCACCCAAATGTGCGAGACGGTAAGCCTGCTCACTCAGGTGTGCTTTCCTGCTTCCCAGGGGGGAGGTGATGCTGATGTTCACCACCATCACCCCAGAAACTCGTCGTACCAAGGTAATGGTTCGCCACGTACCCTGGGAGATCCTTATCGACGATCTTCACCCTCTTTTCCCACAACTACTCGACATGGAGCCCCGCATCAACCCGGTCTCCAAACGTCCATCCAATGAACTCATCGGCTGGTGGGTGGGCCTTCTCCCCCCGATGGTGAATGTAGGACCTCTCCATAACTGTCCTCTCGACCGATTTATCGGAACCCCGAAAATCTGTGTTCGTTGCCAATCGTGGAAACACTGCACCTGGGAGTGCACGAGGATGGTAGCCTGCCGTTTCTGTGCAGGTCCTCACGACACAGTGGAATGCAAATAAAAAATAAAGAACAAAACCCCAGTTGTTCCAAGGTGTGTCAACTGCCATGGCAGTCACCACGCCTGGAATGCCAACTGCCCACAGAGTTCTGGCACTCGCTCAGGGAAAACTTACCTTGTTCCACTGCCCTCGTCTCTGACGAAGCCCCTGTCAACCACACTTCACTCCTATCCAACACCGCATCTTCCATCCACCAAGGATTTTCCATTGATCTCCTCTCCCCAACTCCTACAACCCCTACCACCCATCATTTCTCCCCTCAGTCCCTCTCCCTACCGTTCTTGGAACAAGGTCGTTGCCAGCCCTGCCACACAGTCACCACCACCTCCTGCCCACCTGGATCCCAGCTGTCTTTCACCAGCACCACCACCTCTTGCTCACCGGAGCCATCACCTTTCCTCTCCGTTACCACCACCTCCTGCCCACCCGGATCCCCGCTGTCTCTCACCAGCACCTCTTGCTCACTTGAACCCTCACCTTCCCTCTCCTTCGCTACCTTGTCATGGTCACAATGACAGCCGGCCTGTTTGAAACCTGATGATTCATATTATACTCCACGCCCGCAAAACATGTGGATAACTGGTGAGTTATCCCTAGGAAGAAACGCCTTTTCCCCCCTCTTTAATTCCCGCCCATTTGGGGTACTAACAGTTGTCAACGTGCATATTCCACTTTTTCCTGGCAAGCTCAATCTCTAATTAGTTTAGGTAAATCAAGTTCAGAAATTCGCCAGGCCAGTGTAAACTGAGGGTCATCTTTGAATGTGTAGCAGTTGATTTGGATGTAATTTCTGTCATTGCGTGAGTAGCCATCTCTGGCAACTCACGGCGTATATAAACCTGTGGGAGAAGGAGTAATCCCTTCCTTTTACGACTTCCAAATTATCCCAGATCCAGTGTGTGGGTTATTTGAACAGCCCACCGGCTGCCCGGGGTCGGTGGCTACCTAACAGTTAGCTGTATTGGACGATGTCGCTGATTCGGCAGGATTAAACTGCTCCAGTCTTGGGAACTAGACCCCAAACTCTCGCCACGTGTCAGACTTCAACCGACCATAACAGCGATCTTCATTTGTTGAGACGCCAGTGTTCTACCCTGGGACACTCCTTGAAGTTATTTGGTCCACAGTGTTTGTTGTATATGATTGGGGATAATTAACTGGAAATAATTATGCCATGTTGGGTAGTGAACCCACAAAAATTGTTAGTTTATCAATAATAACGTGTTGTGTGTTGTGAGTGCATCCTTCATATGTACTACCAACAGTTCTAGTGAAGGTACCATATGTTAGTTTGTCATGTGGTGTAGTCTATGTTATGTACCACCAGTAATGTTGTAAGAAGTAAGAGTATCCACTTGGAATTGCAGATGAGTAAAGCCAAGGAGTTGATCCTTGTAGCTGTATGTTCATGAAGCGTACCACCAGTAATGTCGTAGAAGCAAGAGTATCTAAGTGGAATTGCAGATGAGTATGGCCAAGGCGTTGAACCTTGTAGTTGTATGTTAATGACATCTTTTACCTAATTTAATTTCATATTAATAAACCATTTCCCTCATTAATCACTTTATTTCTGTCCAATGACTTGATACCTGAATTACAGTACCCATGTGCCCAAACCCTCGCCATGCTACCAAAGGTCAGAGGTTATGAAGTAACCATGAAATGAAATATTTAGATAGAACAAATGAAGGAAATAAGACAAAGAAAGAAGTATGGAATAAGAATATAAGGGAGAAGAAGAAAATCCCCGTCCTTATAACCTCGCCAATCCTCGCCGCCACCTCCAGCTCCTGCACAGGTACGCCAAGTTGGTTCTATGGAAATAATCTCTCTCCGTCTGGATCGCCACTCCAAGCAAATCAACCTTCTCTCTGCCCAACTCAACTCGTTTGTGGAATCAATTGCAACTGTCCCGAGGGAGCAACAACCCATTCTGGACACCCTGACCAAACAGGAGCGCACTTTGCAAGCCCTGGTGACCCGCCTCCTTCTTTCTCCGTGATGGAGGAGCCATCCCTCGCTCTTCCACTCCTCCCTCTCCAATATCCTCAATAGAATTTGGTACCTCCTCCGGAGCCCCGTCAAGTTCAAGTTCAAGTTGTTTGGGATTGCTGGCCTCTTCGCCGTTAGGCTATTTCGGCCGAAGCTGATTGGTTGGACTTCTTTTTTTTCTTTGTTCTTCTTTTAGTTTTTACTTTCCATTCTTCTTCTTGTTCTTCGTCTTCTTTTTGATCTTGTTCTTCGTCTTCTTTTTGATCTTCTTCTTTCTGGTCTTTTTTTTTCTGGTCTTCTGTAGGGATATCGGGTTCTCGGTTGTTCATGTCGTGGCTGTTTTTGTCTTGTTTGTTCTTTTCTTGTTTTTTCTTTTCTTGATTTTTGACTACAAGGAGAGCCTCCCTGTAAGTCAATTTTTCTTTCGCCCGCAGCCTGGCCACCCTGCACTCCTCCCTCCACTTGGGACAAAGCCGGTCGGAGGAGGAGTGAGGGCCACCACAAGCCGCGCACTTCTTAACGGCCGCCTGGCAGTCAGCGTCGGTGTGGCCGGGTGCCCCGCAGCTAGAGCACACCTCGCGAGCACGACACTTCCTCGCCAGATGGCCATATTTCTGGCAATTGTAGCAGCGAGTGGGTTTTTGCTGTTGAGGTTTTACTGGGATTTTCTCCCAACCCAGTATAACGGAGCTAGGAAGTTCCTTAGGAAAACCAACCAGGGCAGTTGTGCTGGTCAGCTTCCTAAGTACTGAGAGCTGATCTCCAATCAGCTCGGCAAGCTCGTCTTTTTCGAGACACTCAATTTCAGAGTGGGAAATGACTCCCAAAACTAAGTTATCCCGAAGTAAGGCGTCAAACAAGACGTCGACTCCATTGATAATCGTTCGGTGGGGTAATTTGTGGGCCTGCCCCCATTCCTCAAAGGTGATGACAAGGGTACCGCCTTTACTGCGGACGACCCCTGTCACCCCCTTGAGTCCGATGTGGTCAAAAAAATCTTTAATCACAAGAAGATTGAGTTTCTTGCGCGAAGGGTGCTCGACCGGAATCAGTCTCACAACCTTCGCCTGGGCTAGGGTGAACATGGTCACGCGGCACCTCGGGGGGAAGGAGCGGGGAGCCGGGAGAACCTACCTCGCCGAGGTTCAGTTCTCAAGTGAGCCCCGTCTTT
>CAUDMG010002116.1:0-16965 GCA_958450375.1 Homarus gammarus | reverse complement strand
GCGGGGGACACGGGTATTTGAGCTTGTAGTGGACGTCTCCCCTACAACTGCCTACAACTGCGTAGCCACAGCCACCACCTGCTACCGTCTTCCCTAGCAACCAAGTGTATCCGCATTCCAATGCCGCCTTATCCTAGCAACCAAGCCAAAAGACCGGCGACTTCTCGGGTTTTCCCAACATGACTAAAAGCGGCTGCTGGGTATATAAGCTCTGTCTCAGGCAGGAAGAAAGTAATTGAACCATCTCCTGCCCCAATATACATATAAAACATTAATAGAGAGAATAAAAGATGAGAGTGACCTACCAGCTCCACAAGAACCTGGCAGGCCTCTCCATACAGTGTACCTTTAGACTAACATAACTAATATTTAAGATTTAACATTTAACATTGAACTAACATCTTAGCAAAAAAAAAAAAAAAAAAAAAAAAAAAAAAAAAAAAAAAAAATGTGACTACCCTCCCAGCTACACAAGGACCTGGGCGGGCTCACTAACTCCATCAAAAAAAAAAAAAAAAAAAAAAATAATAATAATAATAATAATAATAATAATGTGATTACCCTCCCAGCTATATCAGCCAGGAAGAAGAAATTGAACCACCTCCTGCCTCAATATACACATTTATACATAAAACATTACTAGAGGAATAAAGATGAGAGTGACCAACCAGCTCCACTAAGAACCTGGCAGGCCTCTCCATACAGTGTACCTTTAGACTAACACAACTAACACTTAACTAACACCTCAAAAAAAAAAAAAAAAAAAAAAAAATGTGACTACCCTCCCAGTTACACAAGGACCTGGGCGGGCTCACTAACTCCAACAATAATAAAAATAATAATAATAAGCAGCATTATATAAATAAACCAATATTAATACAAAGGTCTGACGACCCAAGGGAGCAGAACAAAGACAAAATACCAATAAGAAAGATGAAGCGATCTGGTTGAGCCCAGATTCTTTCTACTCCTACTGTATTTCAGTTTCACCACCTTTTCCTTCAAACCCTAATAATCTTCTTTCACCTCTTAACTAAAGACTTCGTATCGTATCGTGAGATTCATTCTGACCATTCTTCTTGAACAAGCAACACCTCCTCCTCCACCGCTGCCTGGCTGCCTTAGCTCCTCCTCGCCTGCCTGGCGGTCCTCGCTCCCGCCAGCGAGCATGGCGACCCACCAGCTGTCCTTCTCTGAGCTTCCTCACCAACCAACTCTCATTCTGGCCCATCTTCCTGAACACGCAACACCTCCTCCCAGCAAGCTCCTAGCTGTCCAGCATTCATTCAACCAGGAGGCCAGCAACAGGCAACATCTTCTCTAACGAAGCTCCTGCACATCTACCTCCTTCGACACGCTACTCACCGAACGTCTTCTACTGAGCAGCTCCCCACCACACGGCACCTCCAGCACCAGACTGTCTATCATATAACTTATATTATATAAGAAAACCACATTAGAGTTTCCTTCCATCCTGAGTGCTAGACAACATTAATATCTCGATACCCCTACAAGCTTTTCGGGGGGAAGGGGGGGGGGGAGCCAAAACGAGTGATAACCGATATAAACCACGAAAGTTGGCTCGGATTTTCCGTTTTTGAGAAGTAAATAAAAACCAAAATTTGAGAATCTGCGCCAATTTTGGCACAGATTGGCTCGGATTTCAATTTTTTTATTAAGTAATGAATTCCCAAGGAAACAAAATCCGAGTGAATCCAAGTAACCTAAACGTAATCTAACCGGGGGGCTCCACCCCCGGACCCCCCCGGTCAGTAATTGTAATCAGAAACGCAGTAATTGCACTGCTTCCTCCTTTGCATGTCCTGTAACGTCCGCAGTACCACTGATATTTATCTTTTCTAAATTTATACGGCAAATGTCTGTCCGGACATTCGACACACTTGGCAGAACACCGTGGGCACGCAAAAAATAACTAAATCGTCTCTGGAGTGGAATTTAACTATTTAATCCCAATAATTATATTCACAGCCGTCACAAGTGACCTCAACAGTAGCCATAGTGAGTCTGAATATTCAAACTCTGAGGTTTGGTGGTCCATGCCGACGTGCCTTGTTCCAATTCAAATGTGATTGGTGGAAAAAAATCAGCTATTCATTATTGGTGAAGGCTGGATCACGTAATGTCAGATCACGAAACGGTCCACCTCACTGCCCCCACACCCATAGACTGGTAAAAGTATGAAAAATCGTTATATTCATTTCCGACGCTATTATTCATTTCCGATTGGTTGAAATGGGGTTAGAAATGCTCCAAACAAGGAGATCTACAGGCTGTGGATGGTTAGAACCATCGGCCGTGTATTGTCCCAAACTACAGTTATACTATTTACACCAGAGTTTCGCATTGACAAACCGTTCCCATTGATCCGGGTGCAAATAGTTAAGCCATAATTTTAACCCCAGATCTCAACACTATTATCGAATATTATAAGAATTTTCCACTGACAAAACTCGGATGCAGATAAGAGGTTCACTATCTCTTCAACAAACCGATAGGTTAGGTTAGGTTCTGTACCAGATATCAAAGTATACGATAATGAAGTAGATAATGTACGAGATGATATTAATTTTCACAATTTCATTGTAAACATTAATGATGAAAACAGAAAGTCGGAGCAAATAACTTTTTTTTTCTACTATAATTTGAATAGTTACACTCTTCTTTTTCATCTTTCTTTAACGGATTTGGTAACATATGGTGCAGTATTTGGCACCCTCACTCAGTTGTGTTCTGACCTCACTAGGGGAAAGGTCACGGCAGGGTTAGCTCCGGAGGGATAATTATCAGATATGGCCAGAGCAAGGTGCGGTCTTGGGTATGAGAGTTTGTTGACCAAACTGGAGTGGTCCACTGAAGAATTGGCGAAGGCCAAGTTAGAAATTGAGAGGGCCACGTTGGAGAACTTGAAATTAAGGGAAGAGATGGCGATGTTAAAAGGAGAGGCTGGACGAGTAAAGCCAGTGGCTGACGAAAAATCAAGCGAGTGGAAAATTGTGAGTAGTGGGAAGACAAAGCTTTTGGTGAAGAAGCACACCAAGGATACGACAACAACGACAACAACAGCTAAGTGTACCAACCCGTTCAGTCCCTTGATAGACGAATTGGACGTTAGTACAGTCAGGGAAAGGGATGACAAGGAAGGTATAAAAACTTTAATTGTTGGTGACTCACAGGTAAGGTACATGGACAGGGCCTTTTGTGGTAAAAACAAAAATAGGATGAGGGTGTGTTTGCCAGGAGCTGGGGTGGGGGATATAATTGACAGGATGGACAATATCTTGTCTGGTAATGGGAACAAACCCATTATCTGCCTCAGTGCAGGAGGCAATGATATTGGCCGGTGTAGGAGCGAGGAGCTTCTTGATAAGTTCAAGGCAGCCATAGATCGTATTAGGACTAAGGGAGGGATCCCTATCATATGCCGTGTCCTGCCTAGAAGGAGAGTTGGCAGTGAATGGTTGTCAAGGGCAGTTGGTGTTAACGACCGTCTTGACAGATATTGCAAGTCATTATCAGTCCCATTCATTGACAACTGGGACAACTTCTATGGCAGAAGGGACCTTTATGCTAGGGATGGGGTGCACCTGTCTAGGGATGGAGTAGCAACCCTGGCTGGGGCTCTAGAGGGGGCAGTTCAAAAGATATCGAAGTCTTTAAACTGCTAAGAGAACATAGGGGCACGGGGGTGGAGGAGACTGCAGTGGGAGCGGGTAAACAAGGCGAAAGATTACAGGGAAATAGTGTTAGGAATGATGACATAACTAAATTAGACAGGGAGTTTAAAACTAAACGCGGTAAGGGAAGGACTCAGAACACGACTAACTTAAATGTATATTACGCGAACAGTAGAAGTATGAGAAACAAAATGGATGATATTAGGGCCTTGGTATGTACCGAAGAAATCGATATAATTGCATTCACTGAAACATGGATCAACCTAGACACACGTGAATTACCAGTCGAATACCAAATTGCGGGTTACAAACTGTTCCATACCGATAGGCAGACCAGGAAAGGAGGCGGAATAGCAATCTATGTTAGGGATAACCTGAAGTGTGAAATAAATAAGGAAATAAAAACTGAGAGGAATACAGAAACAATTTGGATAGAATTAAGCGACGGTCGGGAAAAATTAATCACAGGAGTAATATATAGACCCCCCAATCTTGACAGAGTCAATGAGCGACTTATCTGGGATGAAATGCGCAGGGCTTCCATACACAACAAAGTCTGTATAGTAGGCGACTTTAACCTTGGCCAAATAGATTGGACCGACCTTACGGGAAACTCAGAATCAGAGGATTTTCTCGAGACGATCCAGGACTGTTTCCTAAGTCAACATATAACCGAACCCACACGGGGTAATAATATATTGGATTTAGTTTTGTCAAACAGAGAAAACCTCATTAGCAATGTCGAGGTAGGGAACGAACTTGCAAACAGCGATCACAAAGAAATTCGATTCCAGTTAGATTTTCAGGGCAGACGTAAGGAAAATTCCACTAAAGTACCAGATTTCAGAAGGGCAAACTTTGACAGTTTAAAGAGGCAGCTGAGAGAGGGGGTGTCGCGCTTGGCCGTGAACCTAACAGATGACACCGACCTGATAACGAGATCTGAGATTGCCGAGTTCCACGACAATTTAAATAGTGAGTTACTTAATGCACAAAGGCAGAACATACCATACAAAAAACTCAGATCAAACAACAATGACCCTAAATGGATAAATAATTATTTAAAGAACATCATTGGCCAAAGGAAGGCTATAGGTAGAAAGATAAATCGTGGCGAAATTCACCTCCGGGACTATTATAGGGTATTGGCGAGTAGGGTTAAAACCGAGATAAGGAAAGCAAAGAGGAATAATGAGGTAAGGATAGCAAGGGAGGCGAAGACAAACCCCAAAGGATTCTACCAAATGTATCAAACTAAAACACGAGAAAAGATTGGACCAATACGGTCAGACTCCGGCGAGCTCACTGATAACGACGGAGAAATGAGCAATAATTTGAATAAATATTTTTCAACAGTTTTCACCAGCGAAAATTTAAACATGATACCCGAGGCACCGACTCTATTCAGAGATAGTGAAGAAAACAAATTAAGTGAGATAGTAGTGACTAGTAACGATGTTAGTAAGCAAATAGACAAATTAAAGCCTAATAAGTCACCTGGTCCCGATGAGATATTTGCCAGAGTATTAAAGGAATGTAAGGAAGAGCTTAGTATGCCCTTAGCAAAGTTGTTTAATATGTCCTTAAAAACAGGTGTAGTACCAGAATCCTGGAGGATAGCGAATGTAATACCGATCTTCAAGAAGGGGGATAGATCACTATCCTCTAACTACCGCCCAATCAGTCTAACATCAATAGTAGGCAAATTACTGGAAGGAATCATTTCAAACTCTATTCGAAATCACCTGGAGAAGCACAGATTGATCAATGATTCCCAGCATGGCTTCACAAGCGGACGTTCTTGCCTAACTAATCTATTAACATTCTTTTCATCAGTTTTCGAATCAGTGGACGAGGGGCACAATTATGATGTGGTATATCTCGACTTTAGCAAAGCCTTCGACAGAGTACCCCACGAAAGACTAATTAGAAAGGTAGAAGCTCATGGCATCAAAGGTGACATCCTCAAATGGATTAGGGCGTGGTTACAGGACAGGAAACAGCGAGTGAGCATTAACGGCACTAAGTCCCATTGGAGCAACGTCACAAGTGGAGTTCCCCAAGGCTCAGTACTTGGACCATTATTGTTTATTATATACATAAACGATATAGATATCGGCATAGACAGCAACATAAGTAAATTTGCTGATGATACTAAAATAGGACGTGTTATCAAATCTGACGAGGACTCAGCAAAACTACAGGAGGATCTAAACAAATTTTTCGAATGGTCTGAAAAATGGCAGATGAAATTCAACATTGACAAATGTAAAGTACTCAGTATAGGAAATGTAAACAGGGAAACCAGATACCAGATGAACAACGATGCCATAGAGAAATCCGACTGCGAGAGAGATTTAGGAGTAATGATAAGTAGGAACCTTAAGCCAAGTAAACAATGTGTTTTTGCTCGAAACAAGGCTAATAAAGTACTTGGGTTCATACAAAGGAGTGTTAGTTACAAGACTAGCGAGGTCATCCTAAAACTGTATCTTGCTCTTGTGAGACCACACCTGGATTACGCAGTCCAGTTCTGGTCACCGTATTACAGAATGGATATAGAATCCTTGGAAAGAATTCAGAGGAGAATGACAAGACTAATCCCGGGTATCAGGAACCTTGAGTATAGAGACAGGTTAAAGCATCTTAATTTGCACTCCCTTGAGAGACGTAGAGCGAGGGGCGACCTGATAGAGGTGTATAAATGGAAGGCAGGGCTAAACAAAGGGGACATTACAAAGGTACTCAAATTATCCAACCAGGAGCGAACTCGTAACAATGGTTTTAAATTGGACAAATTTAGATTTAGGCGTGAAATAGGTAAACACTGGTTTGGAAACAGAGTAGTGGATGAATGGAACAAGTTACCAAATATCATCATTAACTCGAATACGCTGAATTGCTTCAAACATAGGTTGGATGCTCATATGAGCAATAGGGGTTGGGTGTAAACGGGACTGCCCAGTATGGGCCAATAGGCCCGCTGCAGTTTCCTCCATTCTTATGTTCTTATGTTCTTATGACACACCTCGGGTACAGTTAACAGTTTCACTATCTGCACCCGACATCCTTGATGACGAGGTTCCGGTGCAAATAACCATTTCGTTATTTTCACCTGAAAGTGCCAATACCTACGGCCTTTTAATAATACCATAGTGTTAATGATGATTAATGAACCAAACTAACCTCACCGAAAATATTTATCTTATATTTTAAAGTGAAAACAAGACTTAGTGACACAAACCGTTACCCGCATCTACACATGGCAGGCAGCAGAAGCCTGGCCTCGTCCTCCCCACACACGCATTATTTTTTTTCTTTTCACGAGGTAAGAAACCTTTTATCGTCTTTGAGAAAATGTCCTAAGTTAGTGCTAAAGGCTCTTCCACGCCGTTAAGTATTACCAATAAAACTCTAAGGACACCATGATGCAGCCTAAACTAAAACACACCCTTTACTATCGTTATAATAATCACCATCAAAGATATACACAATAAACCGACTTTAGAATGTTATATTTTTTGTCAAGTTTGAATGTCATTTACGTGTTTATAATGTATACAGTCCGTCGAACTTACTTTAAGTCACAATAACACATCAAACAACAACTGCATCTTACCTGACTCCTCAAGGCGGCGTTCACCCGTGTCCGGCCAATTTCCTTCATCGTTCCACCACTTAATAAACACTACACCATTTCTATCTAACTTTTCCCAGGTGTTCTTCTGTGTGTGATCACAGTCATGGAAATTCATATCACGAACCACTGAATTAATTTGCCAATGCCATTAATAAAACCACAGACAGCGGTGAGCATCCCTAAAGGTGTAGCGACTCGCGCGGTACTGGCTAATGACTACTGAAAAATGCCTTCCCTAGGGTCAAGGGAATAATGTTAAAATACAACCACGAACTAGACTCCTTGACCACCCATTTTTCTGGTGATACAAACCAACCAAAATTAACTTAACTTTTCCAAAATACTTTTCTAAAATTTCCTGAAGATCATTACATGACTTTGTGTTATGTTACGCCTACCGTCAAATAATCTGCCTTGAGAAACATTATGATCAGCCTTCTTGGTTGTGATAATATCTTAACATTGCTGATATTGCTACGCTTCGAAAGTTCTTTGATCCTATAGTTCAGTTTGTTGGAAAAGAATGATCATAAATTCGAAAATCATAGACAGACGTCCTTTTTTGTTTAGGTTAGGTTAGGTTAGGTTAGGTTAGTGTTAACAAATGACAACCCCGTTGGGGTTTTGTCATGGAACCCTTTTAAACTGCTTGCCGCGGACAATAAAATGGTGCCACTACTTGCCTATAATTGGGCTACTTTTGAAAAAGGAAATCGCGGCACCATTAAATTATCTTCCATCAGTTTTCATGAATGAATATTAATTTCTTTTTTTCAGGATTGGTAATAAAGGTAAGCACATGACTGCTCATTTTCTCTTCATTTATTGGCTTACAATCATCGAGTAATTTAAAATTTCGAATGAAATAAGATCTATAGTAATTTCCTTTCCCACGCTCTCACTGAGGGGCTCAGCGGCTGGTCAGACAGACAGGTACCAGGCAGAGCCGCGGAAGGTGTTGGACAGGTAACAAGAAGTAATCTTATCATTTATCAATGTTATTAAATCCATAGCGCAAAAATATGAAATACAGTATTATTAAATAAGCATTCATTTACAGCCTATTGAATCACGTTCTTTACTGCATTTGGCAATTGTCTCATTGAATCGTTTGACACACACACACACACACACACACACACACACCTGTCCATAACTATTTAGACTCCATGTGTGTTATATGTGCATATATGATTATTTTTACACATCTCCTACCTGCAGGTAAACCTGGTAGACTAGGGGGAAGCAGAAGTTCATAAGGATTCTGTCGAACTCTGGGCGACTGTTGGCGACTACACAGAAGGCATTCGAGAATCTTTCAAAATTTTTTCTTAATATTTTGTACTTACCCATTAGTAATGCTGACGTCGAACGAGTTTTCAGCCAGGTAAAAGTTATCAAAACTGAACTACGCAACAGCAGGGGTGGATCCAGGAATATCAAAAGGGTAGTCGTTAAAGTTGTGGGGGGGGGGGTGAACCATGTGCACATGATTTAGGAGATAATCTGAGGTTAATGGTAATTATATTTTGCTGTACAAAAAGCCAGAGTACAAAACTGCATTAAAGAAAAAGTATTGGAATTTTCTGATGAAAACGGGGAGGGGGGGGGGGGTCCGGACCCCCAGGACCCCCTCTCGATCCGCCCCTGAACAGAATGGGTCAAGAACTTTTATCGGCAATATTATATACAAGAAGTACCGTAAGTTGCCACTAAGGAGATGAAGCCAAAAAATGCAGGTGTCCTAACTGTCATCCCAGTGACAGTGTGGTGGAGGCAGTACAGGACAGTTTATTTTATGGTAATTGTTAGGCACTTTGTGCACAATGCATCAGATTTGTTTTTCCCGGGTTTTATAAAACGATTAGGAGGGAATATGTTTCCATTCGTTTTTTGTCATTTAGTTCATAAGTGGCTGACAAAAAAATATTTACTATTTTCAACAAACAAACTGGTATAAAAAGAAGGACTTTGAATTTATTTTATGTTGTGTCTTCATCCGGTAAACTGGTAAAAAACAATTTAACTTCCTTCAAAAATGTTATAAGAAAAAGTTTTCTTTGTCATATAGGAAGAGAATTCAGTGTTCATTCTTTGATTTACGTCTTTTTTTCTCTTAATAAACCATGTCACTAATCCACAGAATTAAATTTAAATTCCTTATAGTGACGATAATATTATTTATTACTTGTTATAGGAGTGTGAAACAGCAGGCTATAAGAGACATAATATTTGGGCTACATCTAAGGTCTTTGCCGCGCCCCTTGAGAGCTATCCACCGCGGTTTGGAAACAATGTTTTGGCAACCCTGCAGCCTAGGTGGTCGACACAACGTCGTATTACCTGTATATATGAAAAAAATTGTCCAAAACACTGTAGTCGTGGTTGTTCCCATCGTAGGGATTTCAGGGATAATTTTAACCTTTGATCATGAGGTGAAGGTTATCTTATTGTTTGTAAAATAAACAACAGGAACTGTACCTGTACTGTAAGTTTTATAATATACACAACAGTAAAAATTTCGTTAGTGTATATAAACACATATTAATGTTCAGAAAACAGGATTCAAGCTTAAGTAACATCGATCTTGGGTTCTGAACCAGACCAAGAACTCAATAGTGATTTTCCACTTGCTGGGGCCAAGTTATTCACACAGTATTATGTTTATCAGTTAACAGCAACTTGTATTATGGTCTGAAAACCAAAGTTCTATTTTTTGTAGCGACCTTTGGCTCAGTAGCCCCAAAATCAATAGGGAGTTTTCTCTCCCTTGGATCAATGTACCTAAGCATTATCATGTTTCTCGGACATGGAAACTCTTGTTACAGTTCGGCAGCTAAAAATGTTAAGAGAGGCAGCCATTATCAGCCCCTCTGTGTGCACCATAAGAGTTAGTTAATGAACTGATCCTCGTCTACAGTAGCTGCCTGAGGTGTGCCAGGAGTAGCCTTAGTGGTAGTTGATGAAGCAAGTCCTCACACACCCTGTGGCCCTTACCCACCTGTGGCCCTCACACACCCTGTGGTCCTCACACACCCTGTGGCTCTTACACACCCTGTGGCCCTTACACACCCGGTGGCCCTGACACACCCTGTGGTCCTCACACACCCTGTGGTCCTCACACAAACTCTGTGGCTGTTACACACCTTGTGGTTCTCACACATACCCTGTGGCCCTTACGCACCCTGTGACCCTCACACACCCTGTGACCCTCACACACCCTGTGGCTCTTACACACCCTGTGGCCCTTATACACACACTCTGTGACCCTCACAAAACCCGTGGCCCTTAAACACCTTGTGGCCCTCACACACCCTATGGCCCTCACATACCCTGTGGACCTCTCACACCCGGTGGCCCTCACACACCCTGTGGCCCTCACACACTCTGTGGCCCTTAGACAACCTGTGGCCCTCGCACACCCTATAGCCCCACGCGCTCTGTGTGGCACCTCATACACACTAACACTCATACACCCTGTGGCCCTTGCACATCCTGTGTGAGGGCCACCAGGTGTTACAGGGCCACCGGGTATGTGAGAGACACCGGATGCGTGAAGGCCACCGGGTGTGTGTGTGAGGACCAGAGGGTTATGTGAGGTCCACAGGGATATGTGAGGCCCATAGGGTTATGTGAGGCCCACAGAGTTATGTGAGGCCCATAGGGTTATGTGACGCCCACAGGGTTATGTGAGGCCTACAGGGTTATGTGAGGCCCACAGAGTTATGTGAGGCCCATAGGGTTATGTGAGGCCCATAGGGTTATGTGAGGCCCACAGGGTTATGTGAGGTCCATAGGGTTATGTGAGGCCCACAGGGTTATGTGAGGCCCATAGGGTTATGTGAGGTCCACAGGGTTATGTGAGGCCCATAGGGTTATGTGAGGCCCACAGGGTTATGTGAGGTCCATAGGGTTATGTGAGGCCCACAGGGTTATGTGAGGCCCACAGGGTTATGTGAGGCCCATAGGGTTATGTGAGGTCCACAGGGTTATGTGAGGCCCATAGGGTTATGTGAGGCCCACAGGGTTATGTGAGGTCCATAGGGTTATGTGAGGCCCACAGGGTTATGTGAGGTCCACAGGGTTATGTGAGGCCCATAGGGTTATGTGAGGCCCACAGGGTTATGTGAGGCCCACAGGGTTATGTGAGGCCCACAGGGTTATGTGAGGCCCATAGGGTTATGTGAGGCCCATAGGGTTATGTGAGGCCCATAGGGTTATGTGAGGCCCACAGGGTTATGTGAGGTCCACAGGGTTATGTGAGGCCCATAGGGTTATGTGAGGCCCACAGGGTTATGTGAGGCCCACAGGGTTATGTGAGGCCCATAGGGTTATGTGAGGCCCACAGGGTTATGTGAGGCCCATAGGGTTATGTGAGGTCCACAGGGTTATGTGAGGCCACAGGGTTATGTGAGGCCCATAGGGTTATGTGAGGTCCACAGGGTTATGTGAGGCCCACAGGGTTATGTGAGGTCCACAGGGTTATGTGAGGCCCATAGGGTTATGTGAGGCCCACAGGGTTATGTGAGGCCCATAGGGTTATGTGAGGCCCATAGGGTTATGTGAGGCCCATAGGGTTATGTGAGGCCCACAGGGTTATGTGAGGTCCACAGGGTTATGTGAGGCCCACAGGGTTATGTGAGGCCCACAGGGTTATGTGAGGTCCACAGGGTTATGTGAGGCCCATAGGGTTATGTGAGGCCCACAGGGTTATGTGAGGCCCATAGGGTTATGTGAGGTCCACAGGGTTATGTGAGGCCCATAGGGTTATGTGAGGCCCACAGGGTTATGTGAGGCCCACAGGGTTATGTGAGGCCCATAGGGTTATGTGAGGCCCACAGGGTTATGTGAGGCCCACAGGGTTATGTGAGGTCCACAGGGTTATGTGAGGCCCATAGGGTTATGTGAGGCCCACAGGGTTATGTGAGGCCCACAGGGTTATGTGAGGTCCACAGGGTTATGTGAGGCCCATAGGGTTATGTGAGGCCCACAGGGTTATGTGAGGTCCACAGGGTTATGTGAGGCCCATAGGGTTATGTGAGGCCCACAGGGTTATGTGAGGTCCACAGGGTTATGTGAGGCCCATAGGGTTATGTGAGGCCCACAGGGTTATGTGAGGTCCACAGGGTTATGTGAGGCCCATAGGGTTATGTGAGGTCCACAGGGTTATGTGAGGCCCATAGGGTTATGTGAGGCCCACAGGGTTATGTGAGGCCCATAGGGTTATGTGAGGCCACAGGGTTATGTGAGGCCCACAGGGTTATGTGAGGCCCATAGGGTTATGTGAGGCCCATAGGGTTATGTGAGGCCCACAGGGTTATGTGAGGCCCATAGGGTTATGTGAGGCCCATAGGGTTATGTGAGGCCCACAGGGTTATGTGAGGTCCACAGGGTTATGTGAGGCCCATAGGGTTATGTGAGGTCCACAGGGTTATGTGAGGCCCACAGGGTTATGTGAGGCCCACAGGGTATGTGAGGCCATAGGGTTATGTGAGGCCCACAGGGTTATGTGAGGCCCATAGGGTTATGTGAGGCCCATAGGGTTATGTGAGGCCCATAGGGTTATGTGAGGCCCACAGGGTTATGTGAGGTCCACAGGGTTATGTGAGGCCCATAGGGTTATGTGAGGCCCACAGGGTTATGTGAGGCCACAGGGTTATGTGAGGCCCATAGGGTTATGTGAGGCCCACAGGGTTATGTGAGGCCCACAGGGTTATGTGAGGTCCACAGGGTTATGTGAGGCCCATAGGGTTATGTGAGGCCCACAGGGTTATGTGAGGTCCACAGGGTTATGTGAGGCCCATAGGGTTATGTGAGGCCCACAGGGTTATGTGAGGCCCACAGGGTTATGTGAGGCCCATAGGGTTATGTGAGGCCCACAGGGTTATGTGAGGCCCACAGGGTTATGTGAGGCCCACAGGGTTATGTGAGGCCCATAGGGTTATGTGAGGCCCACAGGGTTATGTGAGGCCCACAGGGTTATGTGAGGTCCACAGGGTTATGTGAGGCCCATAGGGTTATGTGAGGCCCACAGGGTTATGTGAGGTCCACAGGGTTATGTGAGGCCCATAGGGTTATGTGAGGCCCACAGGGTTATGTGAGGTCCACAGGGTTATGTGAGGCCCATAGGGTTATGTGAGGCCCACAGGGTTATGTGAGGTCCACAGGGTTATGTGAGGCCCATAGGGTTATGTGAGGTCCACAGGGTTATGTGAGGCCCATAGGGTTATGTGAGGCCCACAGGGTTATGTGAGGCCCATAGGGTTATGTGAGGCCCACAGGGTTATGTGAGGCCCACAGGGTTATGTGAGGCCCATAGGGTTATGTGAGGCCCATAGGGTTATGTGAGGCCCACAGGGTTATGTGAGGCCCATAGGGTTATGTGAGGCCCACAGGGTTATGTGAGGCCCACAGGGTTATGTGAGGTCCACAGGGTTATGTGAGGCCCATAGGGTTATGTGAGGTCCACAGGGTTATGTGAGGTCCACAGGGTTATGTGAGGTCCACAGGGTTATGTGAGGCCCATAGGGTTATGTGAGGCCCACAGGGTTATGTGAGGCCCATAGGGTTATGTGAGGCCCACAGGGTTATGTGAGGCCACAGGGTTATGTGAGGCCCATAGGGTTATGTGAGGCCCACAGGGTTATGTGAGGTCCACAGGGTTATGTGAGGCCCACAGGGTTATGTGAGGCCCATAGGGTTATGTGAGGTCCACAGGGTTATGTGAGGCCCATAGGGTTATGTGAGGCCCACAGGGTTATGTGAGGTCCACAGGGTTATGTGAGGCCCATAGGGTTATGTGAGGCCCACAGGGTTATGTGAGGCCCATAGGGTTATGTGAGGCCCACAGGGTTATGTGAGGCCCATAGGGTTATGTGAGGCCCACAGGGTTATGTGAGGCCCATAGGGTTATGTGAGGCCCACAGGGTTATGTGAGGCCCATAGGGTTATGTGAGGCCCACAGGGTTATGTGAGGCCCATAGGGTTATGTGAGGCCCACAGGGTTATGTGAGGCCCATAGGGTTATGTGAGGCCCACAGGGTTATGTGAGGCCCATAGGGTTATGTGAGGCCCACAGGGTTATGTGAGGCCCATAGGGTTATGTGAGGCCCACAGGGTTATGTGAGGCCCACAGGGTTATGTGAGGCCCACAGGGTTATGTGAGGCCCATAGGGTTATGTGAGGCCCACAGGGTTATGTGAGGCCCATAGGGTTATGTGAGGCCCACAGGGTTATGTGAGGCCCATAGGGTTATGTGAGGCCCACAGGGTTATGTGAGGTCCACAGGGTTATGTGAGGCCCATAGGGTTATGTGAGGTCCACAGGGTTATGTGAGGCCCATAGGGTTATGTGAGGCCCACAGGGTTATGTGAGGCCCACAGGGTTATGTGAGGCCCACAGGGTTATGTGAGGCCACAGGGTTATGTGAGGCCCATAGGGTTATGTGAGGCCCATAGGGTTATGTGAGGCCCACAGGGTTATGTGAGGCCCACAGGGTTATGTGAGGCCCATAGGGTTATGTGAGGCCCACAGGGTTATGTGAGGCCCACAGGGTTATGTGAGGCCCACAGGGTTATGTGAGGCCCATAGGGTTATGTGAGGCCCACAGGGTTATGTGAGGCCCACAGGGTTATGTGAGGCCCATAGGGTTATGTGAGGCCCACAGGGTTATGTGAGGCCCACAGGGTTATGTGAGGCCACAGGGTTATGTGAGGCCCATAGGGTTATGTGAGGCCCACAGGGTTATGTGAGGCCCATAGGGTTATGTGAGGCCACAGGGTTATGTGAGGCCCATAGGGTTATGTGAGGCCCACAGGGTTATGTGAGGCCACAGGGTTATGTGAGGCCCATAGGGTTATGTGAGGCCCACAGGGTTATGTGAGGCCACAGGGTTATGTGAGGCCCATAGGGTTATGTGAGGCCCACAGGGTTATGTGAGGCCCACAGGGTTATGTGAGGCCCATAGGGTTATGTGAGGCCCACAGGGTTATGTGAGGCCCATAGGGTTATGTGAGGCCCACAGGGTTATGTGAGGCCCACAGGGTTATGTGAGGCCCATAGGGTTATGTGAGGCCCACAGGGTTATGTGAGGCCCACAGGGTTATGTGAGGCCCATAGGGTTATGTGAGGCCCATAGGGTTATGTGAGGCCCACAGGGTTATGTGAGGCCACAGGGTTATGTGAGGCCCATAGGGTTATGTGAGGTCCACAGGGTTATGTGAGGCCCATAGGGTTATGTGAGGCCCACAGGGTTATGTGAGGCCCATAGGGTTATGTGAGGCCCACAGGGTTATGTGAGGCCCACAGGGTTATGTGAGGCCCACAGGGTTATGTGAGGCCCACAGGGTTATGTGAGGCCCACAGGGTTATGTGAGGTCCACAGGGTTATGTGAGGCCCATAGGGTTATGTGAGGCCCACAGGGTTATGTGAGGCCCATAGGGTTATGTGAGGTCCACAGGGTTATGTGAGGCCCACAGGGTTATGTGAGGCCCACAGGGTTATGTGAGGCCCATAGGGTTATGTGAGGCCCACAGGGTTATGTGAGGCCCATAGGGTTATGTGAGGCCCACAGGGTTATGTGAGGCCCACAGGGTTATGTGAGGCCCACAGGGTTATGTGAGGCCCACAGGGTTATGTGAGGCCCACAGGGTTATGTGAGGCCCATAGGGTTATGTGAGGCCCACAGGGTTATGTGAGGCCCATAGGGTTATGTGAGGCCCACAGGGTTATGTGAGGCCCATAGGGTTATGTGAGGCCCACAGGGTTATGTGAGGCCCATAGGGTTATGTGAGGCCCACAGGGTTATGTGAGGCCCATAGGGTTATGTGAGGCCCACAGGGTTATGTGAGGCCCATAGGGTTATGTGAGGCCCATAGGGTTATGTGAGGCCCATAGGGTTATGTGAGGCCCACAGGGTTATGTGAGGCCCATAGGGTTATGTGAGGCCCACAGGGTTATGTGAGGCCCACAGGGTTATGTGAGGCCCATAGGGTTATGTGAGGCCCACAGGGTTATGTGAGGCCCACAGGGTTATGTGAGGCCCATAGGGTTATGTGAGGCCCACAGGGTTATGTGAGGCTCACAGGGTTATGTGAGGCCCATAGGGTTATGTGAGGCCCACAGGGTTATGTGAGGCCCATAGGGTTATGTGAGGCCCACAGGGTTATGTGAGGCCCATAGGGTTATGTGAGGTCCACAGGGTTATGTGAGGCCCATAGGGTTTTATTACGCCCACAGGGTTTTGTGAGGCCCATAGGGTTATGTGAGGCCCACAGGGTTATGTGAGGCCCATAGGGTTATGTGAGGAATGCCGGGTGTGTGTGTGTGTGTGTGTGTGTGTCACAGGGTGTGTGTGAGGCACAGGGTGTGTGAAGGCCACAGGGTGTGTGAGGGCCACCGGTTGTGTGAAGATGTGTGAGGGCCACTGGGTGCGTGAGAGCCACCGGGTGTGTGAGGACCACACGGTATGTGAGGGCCACAGGGTATGTGAGGGCCACAGGGTATGTGAGGGCCACAGGGTATGTGAGGAATGCCGGGTGTGTGTGTGTGTGTGTGTGTGTGTGTGTGTGTGTGTAAGGGTCACAGAGTGTGTGTGAGGCACAGGGTGTGTGAAGGTCACAGGGTGTGTG